>QXTE01000206.1:486543-540025 GCA_003942145.1 Platysternon megacephalum | reverse complement strand
GGGTACCCATAGCAGTGCCACTGACTTGAAGGTATATATTGTCCCCAAATGTGAAATAGTTGTGGGTAAGGACAAAATCACAAAGTTCAGCCACCAGGTTTGCCGTGGCATTATCGGGGATACTGTTCCTGATAGCTTGTAGTCCATCTTTGTGTGGAATGTTGGTGTAGAGGGCTTCTACATCCATAGTGGCCAGGATGGTGTTTTCTGGAAGATCACCGATAGATTGTAGTTTCCTCAGGAAGTCAGTGGTGTCTCGAAGATAGCTGGGAGTGCTGGTAGCATAGGGTCTGAGGAGAGAGTCCACATAGCCAGACAATCCTGCTGTTAGGGTGCCAATGCCTGAGATGATGGGGCGTCCAGGATTTCCAGGTTTATGGATCTTGGGTAGCAAACAGAATATACCTGGTCGGGGTTCTAGGGGTGTGTCTGTGTGGATTTGCTCTTGTGCTTTTTCAGGGAGTTTCTGGAGCAGATGGTGTAGTTTCTTTTGGTAAGCCTCAGTGGGATCAGAGGATAATGGCCTGTAGAATGTGGAGTTCGAGAGCTGTCTAGCAGCCTCTTGTTCATATTCCAACTTATTCATGATGATGACAGCACCTCCTTTGTCAGCCTTTTTGATTATGATGTCAGAGTTGTTCTTGAGGCTGTTGATGGCATTGTGTTCAGCACGGCTGAGGTTATGGGGCAAGTGATGCTGGTTTTCCACAATTTCAACCCGTGCACGTCGACGGAAGCAATCTATGTAGAAGTCCAGTCTGTTGTTTCGACCTTCAGGAGGAGTCCATGCAGAATCCTTCTTTTTGTAGTGTTGGTAGGAAGGATACTGTGGGTTAGTATGTTGTTCAGAGGTGCGTCTGTGCTGCCAGTGCTGTGGCCTTGCTGTAATATATAGGAACAGCAGGTGGCGCCATAACACTGCTCGGTGCCGAGGGCTTCAGCTCTCTAGGCTCTGAGGGAACAGGCATAGGCCTGGTCTACACTACGATGTTAGTTCGAATTTAGCAGCGTTATACCGAATTAACCTTGTACCCGTCCACACAACGAGGCCATTTATTTCGACTTAAAGGGCTCTTAAAATCGGTTTCTGTACTCCTCTCCGACGAGGGGAGTAGCGCTGAATTCGAACTTGCTGGTTCGAAGTAGGGTTAGTGTGGACGGAATTCGAAGGTATTGGCCTCCGGGAGGTATCCCACAGTGCACCATTGTGACCGCTCTGGACAGCAATCGAAACTCGGATGCTCTGGGCAGTTGGACAGGAAAAGCCCCGCGAACTTTTGAATTTCATTTCCTGTCTGCCCAGCCTGGTGAGCACAGGTGACCACACAGAGCTGAACAGCACAGGTAGCGATGCAGGCCGACAACCGCAAACGAGCACCAGCATGGACCACACGCGAGATACTGGATCTGATCGCCATATGGGGAGAGGATTCAGTGCTCGCAGAACTGCGTTCCAAGAGACGGAATGCAAAGATCTTTGACAAGATCTCGAAGGGGATGATGGAGAGAGGCCACAATCGGGACTCCATTCAGTGCCGTATAAAGGTGAAGGAGCTCCGACAGGCCTATCAGAAGACGAAGGAGGCCAACGGACGGTCCGGGGCAGAGCCGCAGACATGCCGCTTTTACGATGAGCTGCATGCAATTCTCGGAGGGGCCGCCACCACTACCCCACCCCTGAGCGTGGACTCCGAGGAGGGGTTAATGTCTTCGTTGCATGACGAATCTGCGGACGGGGAAGAGGAGGAGGAGGAGGACGACGAACTTGTGGAGAGCACACAGCGCTCCATTCTCCCCGACAGCCAGGAGCTCTTTCTGACCCTGACAGAGGTGCCCTCCGAACCCTCCCAAGGCGGCATCGCAGACCCCCTGGAAGGGACCTCTGGTGAGTGAACCTTTTCAAATATCTCAAACATGGTTTAAAACAAGTATTTGTTTAATGATTAATTTGCCCTGGGGACTTGGGATGCATTCGCGGCCAGTACAGCTACTGGAAAAGTCTGTTAACGTGTCTGGGGATGGAGTTGAAATCCTCCAGGGACATCTCCATGAAACTCTCCTGGAGGTACTCCAAAAGCTTTTCCAGAAGGTTTCTGGGCAGGGCAGCCTTATTCCGTCCTCCATGGTAGGACACTTGACCGCGCCATGCTAGCAGCAAGTAATCCGGTATCATTGCTTGACAAAGCTTGGCAGCGTATGGTCCCGGTGTTTGCTGGCATTCAAGCAACATCCGCTCTTTATCTTGCTGTGTTATCCTCAGGAGAGTGATATCGTTCAGGGTAACCTGTTTGAGATATGGGAATGTAATTAGGGGGACAGAGGTGGCCCCGTTCCTACTGGGCTGTTTGCCTGTAGCTGAAAAGAAATCTTTCCCTGCAGTTAGCCAAGCGGGCGGGGGGGAGGGGGTGGATAATGTCGCTGAGTTTTTCGCGTTTGGCTAGCAGGGGTCTTCCCTGATACCAGCCACGTGGTGGGGGGAGGGGTAACGCGATCATCCAACAGAAGTGGATGGGGGGGCTAGTTTGCGATCTGCATGGATCTTCCATGGTACCAGCCACGTGGTGGGGGGAGGGGGTCATCCCACAGAATTGAATGGGTGGGTGGGGGCAAGTTATTATGTTATCTGATGCTGCACGGTAACAGGAAAACCGCAGCACGTAAAGGGCTTTGCTTGCTATGGGAAAGGAGGGCTCTGATTTAATGCAGAAGCAGCAGGACAGTGGCTTACCATGGCTGCATACAAGCCGAATTCTGTTGCCCGGCCCTGCGTCTGCTGTGATCTCTAACACCAAAGCCGCGGGCACTCAATATAAGATGCAAAAAGCGACCTTGTACATTGCTATGTAATGTGAAAAGTGTTCACCGTGAAAGAGTATAAGCATTGTTCTATAAAATGTATCTTTTTACATACTTCTCTCCTTTTTTTCCCTCCTACTGCAGCTGCAAATTCTTCCATCCTCCCGCCCCCAGCACGAAGGCTCTCCCAGATAAGGAGGCGAAAGAGGCGCACCCGAGACGATATGTTCTCGGAAATAATGCAGTCGACCCGGGATGAGAGAGCTAATTTTAACGATTGGAAGGAGACTGTATTGAAATTCCGTCAAGAGGCCAGTGACCGTGAGGAGAAGAGGGACCAGCGGGAGGACATGAGGGACCAACGGGAGGAGAAAAGGGATGAACGTGAGGAGAGAAGGGACGAACGCGAGGAGAGGAGGGACGCCCGAGAGGAGAAGTGGCGGGATGCAACGCTGGGGCTGCTGCGTGATCAGACAGACATGCTCCGGCGTCTGGTGGAGCTCCAGGAACGGCAGCTGCCGGATTACCGGGTGCCGCTGCAGCCCCTCTATAACCGCCCTCCCCCCTCCCCAAGTCCCGTAGCCTCCTCACCCCGACGTGTAAGAACGCGGGGGGGGAAGCTCCGTGCAACCTGCCAGTCCACCCCATTAGAGAGCCCGAGCAAAAGGCTCTCATTATTTTGAATGTTGTTCCTGCCCTGTTCCTTCACTCCTACCCTCCTCCCAAACCCCACCCGGACTACCTGGTTATTTCTCTCCCTATGTTCATTACCCCCCGTTAATAAAAAGTTCTTGATTTGTAATTTGAAAACGACACTGACTTTATTTTTTTTTAAATAAAACTGGGATCGAAGGGGGAAGGGGGAAGGGTGGGTTGCTTACAGGGAATGAGTGAATCAAGTGGGCGGGTTTTCAACAGGGACAAACAAACATAACTTTCACACAGGAGCCTGGGCAGCACTGAAACTTGTTTTCAGAGCTTCTCTGATGCGCACCGCTTCCTGGTGTGCTCTTCTAATCGCCCTGGTGTCTGGCTGCGCGTAATCAGCGGCCAGGCGGTTTGCCTCAGCCTCCCACCCCGCCATAAAGGTCTCCCCCTTGCTCTCACAGAGATTGTGGAGCACACAGCAAGCTGCAATAGCAATGGGGATGTTGGTTTGGCTGAGGTCCGAGCGAGTCAGTAACGAGCGCCAGCGACCTTTTAAACGTCCAAAGGCACACTCTACCACCATCCTGCACTTGCTCAGCCTGTAGTTGAACCGCTCCTGAGTACTGTCCAGGCTGCCTGTGTATGGCTTCATGAGCCACGGCATTAAGGGGTAGGCTGGGTCCCCAAGGATAACGATGGGCATCTCAACATCCCCAATGGTAATTTTCCGGTCTGGAAAGTAAATCCCTTGTTGCAGCCGTTTAAACAGACTAGTGTTCCTGAAGACGCGGGCGTCATGAACCCTTCCCGGCCATCCCACGTTGATGTTGGTGAAACGTCCCTTGTGATCCACCATTGCTTGCAGCACCATAGAAAAGTACCCCTTGCGGTTTATGTACTGGCTGCCCTGGTGCTCCGGTGCCAAGATCGGGATATGGGTTCCATCTATCGCCCCACCACAGTTAGGGAATCCCATTGCAGCAAAGCCATCCACAATGAGCTGCACATCTCCCAGCGTCACTACCTTTTTTAGCAGCAGCTCAACGATTGCTTTGGCTACTTGCATGACAGCAGCCCCCACGGTAGATTTTCCCACTCCGAACTGATTACCGACTGACCGGTAGCTGTCCGGTGTTGCAAGCTTCCACAGGGCTATCGCCACTCGCTTCTCAACTGTGAGGGCTGCTCTCATCTTGGTGTTCTGGCGCGTCAGGGCAGGGGAAAGCAAGTCACAAAGTTCCATGAAAGTGCCCTTACGCATGCGAAAGTTTCGCAGCCACTGGGAATCGTCCCACACCTGCAGCACTATGCGGTCCCACCAGTCAGTGCTTGTTTCCCGGGCCCAGAATCGGCGTTCCACAGCGAGAAGCTGCCCCATTGCCAACATGATCTCCAAAGCGCCGGGGCCCGTGGCGCGAGACAATTCTGTGTCCATGTCCATGTCCGCATCACTCTCGTCGCCGCGCTGCCGTAGCCGCCTCCTCCTCGCCTGGCTTTTCTGGTCCTGGTTGAGCATAAACTGCACTATAATGCGCGTGGTGTTTACAATGTTCATGACTGCAAACTTGAGCTGAGCGGGATCCATCCTTGCCGAGGTACGGCGTCCGCTCAGTTCAACAAGGAAAAAAGGCGCGAAATGGTTGTCTTCCGTTGTTTTCACGTAGGGAGGGGGAGGATGTTCCCAGAACCGCCCGCGACAATTTTTTTTGTCCCATCAGGCATTGGGATATCGACCCAGAATTCCAATGGGCGGGGGGGACTGCGGGAACTCTGGGATAGCTACCCACAGTGCAACGCTCTGGAATTCGACGCTAGTCTTTTCTGCATGGACGCGCACCGCCGAATTAATCCCCTTACTGTGGCTTACTGTGGCCGCGTACCATCGAATTTATACAATCGGTTTCATAAAATCGAATGCCGTAAATTCGGACTAATCCTGTAGTGTAGACGTACCCTTAGTTTTGCCCTGGCTGCCTGTCTTAGAGCTAGACCGCACTGGGTCTTTCACTCCTCGGGTTGCCTCTGCACTGGACGAACCCGGTGCCGTGCGGTCCGAGGCTCTGCATGGCAACGGTACCGGGGCAGATTTAGCGGTCGGAGATCGCTTTTTGCATGGCAATTCTCCCTGGGGGAAGGAGTGTGACCGCTTCTTTGTTTTCATGGGGGCTGGATCCTTTGTGGTCATTTTAGGGGAGGATCCCATGTCCGACACGGCAGTTGGTGAGTGAGTGAGCGAGCTGGTGGGGAGAGGTCCCCTGCTCAGGGTCAGATGCAGGACGCAGAGACTTCTCCATAAGCATCAGTTTGAGCTGGAGTTCGCTAGCCTTTCTGGTCCTTGCCGTTAACTTTTTACCATGGTGGCACTTCTGCGTAACACGAGTCTCCCAGGCAGCGAACACACTGGGAGTGACAGTCAGAGACTGATATTGACAGTCTACAGGTGAGGCAACGTTTAAAGCCTGGGAAGCCAGGCATAGCCATTTGAAGAGTGTCTCTGGTTGTTTTGTTTTGTTTTTTAAATGGAAAGGGAAGAGACAGGAAGGGGTAATTTTGGGCAAAAAGGAAAGGAAAAAGTATTCTGAGGATGATTATTCTGAGGCGCTGCTGTTGTTCCAACCGAAGCCAACGGCGGCAAAGAAGGAACTGGGGGACAGTTGGCTGCACGCGATACCCACTCAGAGCAGCACAAGCTGGCAGCAGTGCGTGCATGGCCAACCAGGGCACTGCTACCTTAAATCTCTGACTAGAAGTGCAGGGGCGCTCAAACACCCCAAAAAGTGGAACACCCACAGTCCCCTTTAGGGTCTGTGATGTGGTGTGCAAACCCCACACTGAGCACCAAGAGGTTAGGGGATTATTTTGGGTTCAGCCAGCCCCGCCCCGCCACACCTGCAGCAAACTCCATATACTAGAGGAATTAAAGGCAGGGAATTAGCTCATTTGGATGGCAGAGCTGGAGGTGAGCAGACCTGCAGCCCACAGCTCCAGCAGAGCAGAGGGAAAGCTAAAGGCTCTGACACTGCTGCCCAAAGGGGCCCTCCTTGAGGGAAGGGAGGACCCACAGCAGAAACAACCAGAGAGGGAAGTATCCTGTGACCTTGGACATTGGTAATGCCCTCTTATTTCTTTTGGTTTGGATTTCCCCACCAGGTGAAGGCCTTGGACTGAGCTGACCCCAGGGGGGGAGACGAGAGGAAGAGGCCCAGGGAGGACAGCCTTAAGCAGCCTTGGTTTCCAGATTACTGGTAGCCCAAAGGGCCCTGAGTCAGGGCCCAGGCTCCCCTCCCGACAACCCCCTTGGCAGTCCGGGGTTGTGGCTGTGACCACTAGGCCACACTTCCCAACCAGACCTCAAGTGAGGACCACTACAGGGTCAAATTTGGGATTTACATTATTTGACAGTTTCATTAAGCCATTTTGTAATTATTCTTCTTTAACTCAGAGTACAACATATAGAAGCGAACTGTTTAGAACAGGTTGTTTGCATACTGCAGACACTCTGGAAAAGTATTGAGAAACTGTATCCTGGATATGAACACTCATCACAGGAAGAAATTGCATGCTTGTAAATAATTAGCATAGCTTCCACATAATTGTCTAAATATTGATATCCTGTTTCAATTGTTGTTGGGGAGTTACTCTGTTTCATCTGTTGGTTGTCTTTTCTGAAAATGAGAAACACCGTGTTGA
Organism: Platysternon megacephalum; assembly: GCA_003942145.1. Taxonomy (NCBI): domain Eukaryota; kingdom Metazoa; phylum Chordata; order Testudines; family Platysternidae; genus Platysternon; species Platysternon megacephalum. The sequence continues at coordinate 532,891 of QXTE01000206.1, read as the reverse complement.
TAGGGAAAAAATGTTCCCTTTTTTCATACCAGACCTCATTATCACAAGAAATAGCAATGTGAGGCGGTACCAAATGTTATTTTTGGCATCACACCATGGGCCAGTAGGGAACGTAGCTCTTCTATACGCTGCATTAGGGAGGCAGCATCTCAAGTGCTGTGTTGAGTTCTGGACACTCAACAGCAGAAAAAATTACCACCAAACTGGAGGTTTAGAGAAAGGAACACAGGGAGGGGAAGGAAGTCTTACTTATGTGGAAGTTAAAAAGAGTTAACTAGGAATAGTTTGGCTAAACAATGACTTAGATAATTATCATAGTTTTAAAGTATCAGAAGAGTGTAAACAATCAAAGTCAGAGAATTTTTTTCAGGAGGTGTATCAGGAGGAAAGATTAAATTAAGCAGAGGAAAATATCAGAGTAAAGGTACTTAGAGATACATTAACAGAATATATTTTCCTACTACTTCCCAGGGCAGTAGTAGGAAAATATTAAGTAATACTACATCAAATTCTGAAAGCTATAAAGGAACAATCCCATCACTGGTACAGAACGGACAGGATGTTCTTATAGGTATTTTTCTTCTCCAATTTAAATGATTTAAGCTGCTGCAATCTTATATTACAAAACTATTGTAAAATTGTATGGAGCACATGATAGTATTTGTTTGGACCTTCTCTATTACAATTCAATTCTTACACCTTAATACCAATGACTAAAACATACTGTAAAATTATTAAGACAATGAAAAGCAAACCAAATGCTTCCTAATTATGAAAAAGGAACCCTTACAGAGTATTTTTAACTTTCTGGTTTATTACACTTTTTTGGTGGTTAATACTCCAATTTTTTAAAACAACCGTCTGTCACAAACTGCCCTTCAAAATTTTCAGCCACTTTACATGGGAAATGGCTACAGTTCTTTACCTTGGCAAAAGTGTCCAGCTTGTCTTTATCGTATAAGACTCTCAGCATTCCAGCACACAGTGGGCAGCAGGCTCCTACATGACATAAACAAAAGCAGGTTGCACTTCACAGTTTTAATTAGATCCTTCAAAGCAAGTGAAGGTCAAAATTAAATGGTAAATGATATACACAGTAACAAAACTCCCAAACCCAAAGTTTCCTTTATGAAAATAGAGCTTTCCAGTCAGTGGTTGGGTTATGAAATTTCTGTGCAATTTTTATGTTTAACAGCTGCAATTCAAAAACCATCCAATCCCACATGCATCAAATGCTATTTCAATGTGGAGTCATAGGATCAACTTCTAATCGCTTCAATATGGTATCACATTGCTATGAAGCTACAAAAATATGCAAGTACATGCTAAGTCACAAGGCAAGATACACTACATGTGCACAGCTTGGGAAAGGGCGTACCCCAAAGTCTGTAATAACTACTGGGATGGAGGCGAGGGGGAACTAGAGCAGCAAGAAAGATACCAGATTATTGTAACTGTTATAGATACAGGTGGAAAGAGCTTGATTGCATAAAGCATTAGTGTAATCAAAAGACTGCAGTGTAAATGCACAATTTTAACTTGTTTATACAGTTATGGCATGTTGGGATTTAGGTTCTTGGCTTGTCAGGCAGATTTCTTCTAAGATTTCACATTATTTATCTATATTCACCTATACTTGTTTTCCTTGTTAGCCACCTCTCCCCTGGGGCTCCTGGTTTACCACCTACCTCTGACTCTGGCTCTACTACTCTTCCGGTGTCTGTCTTCCAGAGCTGCTGTTACTTCATTCCCTGAACTAGCTTTCTTCATCCAGTCCTCTGCACCACCTCTGCAGCCCCACCCAATTGCCCCATTACCACTGAACACTCCGAAGAAGAATTCAAGAGCCAGAAGGGTGACTAAAGACAGTCTTGAGATAAAAGTCAAAGCCTCTTCCCCACTTCTGGTTCTGTCCCACTCAGAAAAAAAAATCACAATATATTTATCTTAGGTATTTAAATAGTCTCAACTACATGAACACCTGAGCACTTCACACAATCTTACATGCATTTATCCTCATAAAACCCCTGTGAGATTGTACTTATCCTATTATCCCCAGCTTACAGATGGGGAACTGAGGCACCGAGAGGGTATGTCTACAGTTTGAGTTGGGAGTGTGATTCCCAACTCAAAGAGACATACTCTCATGCATGCTCTCATCGAGCTAGCACACCAAAAAGAAAATGTTGCCACGGCAGCGCAAGCAGTGGGAGGGGCTAGCCACCCCGAGTATGCACCTAGCATCTCCAATGGGCATGTAATCAGGGTAGCTAGCCCCTCCTACTGCTTGCACTGTTGCAACTTCTGTCTATTTTTAGCTGGCACGTTCAATGAAAGCTAGCACACGTCTGCTGGAGCTGGAAATCACCCCCAGCTCAAAAGCACAGACATGCCAAGAGACTTGGCAAGATTTTTAAAAGGTATTAAGGCACCTACACCTAAATAGCTTTAAAAACTTGGCCCTAAGTGACTTGCCCAATGTCACATAAGAAGTCCGGCAGAGTGGGGATCTGAATCTGGGTCTCTAGAATCTCAAACTAGCACTCTAACCACTGGACCATCCTTCCTTACAATCCATACACTTTGAGAACGTTTTATATCTGCATATTTAAATTATTTGGTTTCTGTAGCATGAAAACATGTATGATCTGTTAGCTCCTGTACTTCTGTGAAAAGGCTGATAGCAACCTAGTGTGACTGTTAACAGTTGGTAGGCTTGCTTTTCATCACAAATCTTGCTAGAGAAGAATAGCTTGGTATGTGAGCTTTCCTAAAGTAACTCTTAGAGGGGACTGTTTGCTAAAGCTCAGATTTCTAGGGTACAACTTATGGCAGTTCCACACAAATTTCCATAAGCAAAATATTTAGCAATACTTTCTTATTAATGAAAATGGAAACAAAGATTATTCTTGGACATAAGAGTTATTTCCAAGACTCTTTGGCAACAAATGGGGACAAATATGTATCACACACACCAAAATCTCTAGAAAGTTGTTTGGCAGTTAAAGGAGAATACTCATATCTTTCAGATGGTTCCTTCTGGTGAAGCTCTCCATGCAATAAAATGAATGTTGATATCTATTATGTAGCCATACTCTACATTCACTGTTAAATTTTATATGTACAACACACACGAGAAACACAAACATTTTAATTTGCTTGACTACAAACCTGCCTGAAGGGATAGTAAGAATCCTATTATATAACTGACGTTGCACTCTATATGTTTATGGAAATATGCTTATAAGTGTAAACATAACAACTGCAATATGGTTTATGCTAGATATGCCATGTGACATATCTTTGCAAAGGTTATGATCTACTGAATATATTCCTCCTATTTGTATGCATGTATCATTTTTATATCTGAAGTTATGAGCGTTGGCTCTATGCTTGTATTTGAAGTGTGATTTTCCACACCCCTGAGTGACATAGTTATACCAACGTAAGTTACTAGTGTAGACTAAGCCTGAGAGTCTAATTTTAGGCACCTACTTTGGAAAACACTGGCCTTAATGATTATCTCTAAATTTTCAGCTTCCTCTTAGAATCTTGAAATATTAAGCCCTTATTGCAAACTTCTTGTTTACTGTAGTCATGGTACCCTTTCACCAGTGTCCACCTGACTTCTTAGCAAATAAGTCAAATTCATATGTCTACATGTGCAATACTAAAAGCAGAGAGACCATGTTCCAGATCAATGGAAGCATGAGAATGAAATCCATAAAGTTTTTGGATCCTGGACTTCTTTGGCATTGTAAATTATCTTCCCATAAATTAGATGTAAAAGCAGCATGTCTATGAAAGCTTCCCCACTTCCTTGCCTTCCCCACAATATTTTCTAGTGTTGATAGCTGCTAATATGAAGCCTTTTTCTCTGCAGTACTACCCAGAGACACCTGGTGAAAACACACCGTTGAATGCAGGAGCATGTCACAATATCAAAACGGTGACAAGAGTGGACTGCAGAAGAAGCTGGCATTGGGATACAGAGATTTAATTTAAAAGGTATGTCTCACAAAAGGGCCCCGAGGGTGGAGAAAGCAGGAAAATTTGGTCAGGTACTGTTGTGTTTTTGAGAAGAGGGTGACAAGTCTAGGATGGGAAGGAAGATTCTGTCTTCAAACTGAGTCCAACACTAGTTATTTACATACCCAAGGATAATGCAATAACTGGAATAATTTTAAGAAATAACATTCAATGAAAACGTCCAGCAGAGAGCAGGTTGAAGTCACTCAAATTTAGTACACAAGTCAGACATTTTGTGGGAAGCCTCCAGATCTCACAAGAAACAGCAAATCTCTAAAATGGTTTTAGCCTGGTGGCTGAAATTTTTACCTCGTGACTAGGCATTTTATCATTCCTCTGCTCTGCCTTTGAAATAAAGCAAATTCCCCTTCTTGTCCCAAAAATGTAGTTTTCCGCTCTTGCTATTTTAAATACAGTTTGGCACTGCTGTGTAGTATCCACATTATGGATCGTGGAAAACTGCTGTATTTTCAACAGCTAAATATTTATGTATACAAGTGAAGCACTAGTTCAATACAAAGCACATTCTGACTAAAACTGAACTCTAATGCAGAAGAGGACATAGATTTTATATTTCATGATATGCATTTTTTGTGTCTAATTACAGCCATGCACATTCTGCAGTAAGCTGGATCAGTCTGGATTGTGAATTTTGCCACAACAGACTGGAAATTCAGTGGTAGCTTTCCCCATAAAAAAATAAAAATGGAGATTCTGAATCCATAAATTATGAAACTGAGTAATACAATCAGTACAGTGGCCCATGTGTTATTTATTTTGCTATTAAATTCTCCATGTGAGATATGAAAGACTATTAAGAGATCAAACATCAGCAGCGAGAAACAGTTAAGAGTGTTAACATTTGAACTGTCATCTTTTAGGTTTCAAAATCAGCCCTCCACTGGAATGAATGGGGAGTTCACACATGTCCCAGCAATAACTGCAGGTTGCCTGCAAATTTAGGAAGACATCACCATACGATACGATAACAAATTAGGGATACATAAGACCAGTAGGTTGCAGAGTCTAACACCTTTCACTGAAAATGCCCTATGACAAGCCCCCTACTATTTAACTCGGGGTCTATAAACTTGAGCTCTTCAGATGATTACAACTGCCAAGGGATCACATTAAGAAAAAGGCAACCTTCAAAGAAGTAGGACTCAGACCATTTAGGGCATTACATGTCAAAAACACCAGCTAACTTCTCACAGAAACCAAATGAAAACCAATGCAGACTATGGGCATAGCAAGCCTAGCAGCAGATTCTGCACAAGCAGAACATATCTTGGCTATACACTGGAAAAAGTCACTCATCTGCACCATGTGTGTCCAGTGAAATAGAGACAGCTCTGAAGGCACATCTCAATATTAATGAAATCCTCTCCACACAAAGGTCTATCAAAAGGCTTATGCACCACCTAAGTCCTAATTAAGTCCTCAGAATAAAAGTCTTGTAATGGTCACACACACACACACAAATATATTTTTCAAATAAATCATTTTGGTCCACACCAACTTGCTTATATGAGTAGCCTTCAGACACTCTCATACCTTGATTAAGCATTAGCAACAAACATACCTGGTGCAACAACTGGTTTGCATCCAGTTGCAGAAAGAGGAGGACATTTAACAGAGGTGCATTCTGTTTGTAAACTATAGTCTGAGACAACTCCGACAGCTTGACAATGTCCATAGTAATCCACAGCCACACGGTCAGAATAGGCAGCACACACATTACTGTAGGTTTCACCATTATGTCCACATACTGGTTCCACTGATTTGCAGAAGGGCTGAAAAAGAGTTTGTAAAAAAGTGCAAAAAGCTTGGTTTATTTACATTGGAGACAAGACTTCAGGATGACCTTATAGTAGTTTTAAAGTTGATAGGGATACAATGCTCATGCTAGCAAAGTGTGTCAAAAGTCAGTAATGGAAATCTAGAGTAAATAGCCCATGCAATTTTATGCAATGTATAATAAACAAAAGGAATAAGTTACCAGAGAAGACAACAGAAGAATATAACTACGGTAGGTTTAAGAGGCACCTAAGATTTACTTCTGTTAAGGGACAGGAAATGAGGGTGTTGTTAAAAATCAGGTATTGGGAAACAAGCACTACAACAACAACAAAGGGGGAAGCGTAGCAAATTCTGGATGTGTTTTTCATATTCTTAAAATTACTTTATAAAATAAAGGGTTTAGAAAGATATAAAACTATAAACACGAGGTTACTTCAAATGAGTAAAATTTATTACTGTTATTACAGATTTCAGCCCAACATATGTATATTTGTTTGGTGCTTGGTTTTGTTGTTGTTCTTTTTGTTTGTTTTTTTGTTTTGTTTTTTACGGTTTGTAGAAATGTCCCTATCATGCCTTCTAGGCATACGTACAAACAACCATAAAAGTAAATACATATTTTTTCCAACTGAACTAGTGCCAATTAACAATAACTCCCCAATACCTCCCCAAAAGAAAATCAACATAAACAAACCAACACACTCAGGAAAAGTGTACTTGAAAAGCCAACAAATTCAAATTGTTGGACCAAGGGGAGAAGTGAATTGAGTTCAAAGTCCCCCCCAGAGTACTTCCAGATAAGCTGTCNGGGGGGGGGGGGGGGAGGAAAGAGACAAGCCCAACTCCATCTTCCCTTGCTAGGGACTACAGCCCTGACAATAATACCTCTGCCAGCAGCAAAGGTAGCTGACATCATCATGGACATTTAATCTTTGTGCACCTTATAAAGAATTGTATAATGAACTGTGTTAGATAAATGTATATTAAATAATGTTAGAAAAAATAGATATTGTATATTTAATAGTGTTATAAGAAAATGTAAAAGGGAACTTTGCTGCTTTCTGACTGTGTCTTCTTGACATAGCTATTAAAACTCTGCTGAAAACTTCTAAGGTAGTAAAAATCAAAGCTGGTTTGTGTCTTATCTACAGTGAATTCTTGGTCTATATAGATAACAAGACAAAGCAAGCCACACAAATGTCTGATTTACTAGACAGGTGCAGATCTCCCTAGTAAGATAAACTGAGAGTATGGTACTGAGTGGACAGAACTAGCCAACCAGCAACTCCAAGGCCACTGTCAGGGACAGTGGGTCATGAACCCTGTTACACGGGGCTCTCTGGTGCTAGCAGGTTCCAACCTGCCACCCAGGGACCTGCTAACTGTTGTCAGAATAAGAGCTGAACTCAGACAGAGGACCCCAATCTTAGGAGCTGTTTGGCGGAATGCTGAGGGTCCTAATTGGTTCACAGCTCCTATTTATACACAGCGTAGAAACAGGAAGTTGCCCATGCAACTGGGATCCACCTTGCTCTGGACTGTGTGTCTTGTGCTTCCTCCTTGGCCTCCTGCTCCCCTGGCTACCCTTCCTGGTACCCTGACCTGGTCATCGATCTGTAACTCTGGTCTCAAGTTTGTCTCCTGCTTCTGATCTCCTGGTAACTGACTCTGCCAGTCTCCTGACAGTTGACTCTCAGTTTGCCCTCTGGCCTGTCTCAAACTCTGATCTCCTGGTATTTGACCTGGCCTGACTCCCAACTCCTGCTCTGACCACTAGGTCAGATCATCCACATCCCAGTCATGACAGCCACAAGAAGCAGATAAATAAGAATAAGACAACTGTAGTAAGAAATAATGGAATACATGAAAGCAATGAAGAGACAGCTGGGTTGAGTGAGTGAGGAGGCAATAGGCGAAAATATATATACAGTATATTCCTTTTTTTTTTTTAAATGTATCAGTTATAAAAGGATCTGTGGTTAGTCTGTATGAAAATATACTTAGAGAAAAAATATTTCATTCAAACAGCTCTGTTTCATATAGCAAACACCATATTTAGTTAGCTATCCAAGATACTGTAACTAATCACTGTAGTTTTCCTTTAATAAGAAAAATATATGGCAAAACCTGATGCTAACATGATAAGAACATATACATAAATAAGCATGCCTAAAACTTTTGATTTGTCCCCAGAGCCCAGGAGTGAGCACAGCTTTGAAACTTTGAATTCACAAAAAGAACTGGCCATAATATACAATGCAATCAAAATTTTGCCCACTCAATCCTACTTTTATTTTACTTCAAGGTGGATAAAAATCCATGATTTAAAATAATCAAACAAAAATATCCAATTTAAATTTTTTAAAAATCCTTTTTTAAAAATTAAATTAAATACAGTTTGTTTTTTTTAAATAAACCTGTTTCAAATTAAATTTGAAATTGACAACATATGTTAAGGCCAAACTTATTATAATCGATTAATATCATTTAAATTAAATGCAAAAATAATGTTAGGAAGTAAATATTTTCTGCCAAGTTTTAAAATAAGGCATATCACTGAACTGTTGGAAGTCATAGTCTAAGCACCTGGCACCAGCTTTTGACAGCAGTAGCCTCTTCGGCAGGTGCAGAGAAAATAGTTCAGTTCAATGACTGGATCATTCAAACTTGAGAAACCAGTTGGCAGTTGAAAAAGCAGGAAAGATTGTTTTGCTCTTCCAATCTATGAATCAAAATAGGTGTGAGGATGAGATCTACTAGATCTAAAATCTTGATATGGTGACCAAAACCAATCAGTTCAATTCACCAACTACAGATAATAAATAATAAATCAGTTAGTTCTAAATGCAAACATGTTTTTTTTAAACTTTTCTTATTTTCCAGCATATTTAACGTAGTTTATTTTTTTGTAAATTAAAATGATATTTTGTGCATTTTAATTAGATTTAAATTTCTATCCAGAACTTGAAAAAAATTAAAAATGTATCTTGTAAATAAGAAATGCATTATTCACCATTTTCTAAAATAATAAAAAAAAGTAAAAATTAAGAATCTGAATATATTTAATTTAAGCTAAATAAATGTGTATAGATGTGTATCTTCCTGGTTAGCAAAAAGAGCACAACATTTAGTGTAAAGTCTATATTTAGTTGCAAATTAATAAATTTTAATCATTACCAACCAATGAGAATCACCATTTCTTTAAGAAAAATAACTAAAAAGTACAAATGCAAAACACCATTAAAATTGATTAGTTAAGTCAAGGTTTCCTGATTGCTTATTTAAATCATGATTAAATTGCTTTGATTTCCACCCTGTTTTTTATATATATTTTATTTTATTGAGTGCCCCAATTCAGATACTATGTTTTTGAAAACATTACTTTAATGAGAATTTTTTGTGAACCAGAAATAAATTCTGGTTGGACATGGCAAATGAAAATGGAACATTAAAGAATGCTGTTGAACATCTGGTAAATATTGCAAAAACTATTTCATACCTGGCATGGACCCTTGTATGATACATTTTTTCCTTTTTGGTACAAACTACACAAGTTATTATATTCCATATTATCTGTGTCACAAACAGGATCCCGTAACTGGTCACAGTTGAATTGTCTTGGCACACATTCATGCTGGCTACATCCAAACTTCTCAAAACTCGTTAAGCAAACCTGCTGCTTTGGTATGCACCTGCATAAATTAATAACATTTTCACATTATGTAGGTTTATTAACTCAAAATATTCAGGGGAACATTAACTTTTGGCATACTTTCACAGGCTTTAGAGCTAGGTCTGGCTAAGTAGAGTTGTAGAAAACTTTTGTAACAAAATATTTCAGGTAATCTAGTTTCAGGGTTCATTACAAACCTAGTACTGCATAAAATTTTGTCAAGGTCTATGAACCTGAGATGAGATTCAAAACACAAATCCTCCTCTCCCCAAGTGTTCTGTCCTGGGTTTGGGGAAAACCTTGCTAGAACTATCAGCTTCTGAGTTTCACTTTGCAAATATAGGTTCAAGCAAAAGTCAGAGTATGAACCCATCTGAACCAATACCAAAACAACAAACAAAAGCAAAAAGTTAACTGAATTTTTATAAACAGAAACAGCTATGTTGCACAATTCTAGCTCAACACTGCCCTGAGATAGTATACAAGTACCATTAAAAACAAAGGACCAAATTCCATTAATTGATTATGTTCAACATGCTATATGAAGCCTAGGATTGAAAAAAAAAAAGAACTGAACATTTTAATACCTAATATAACTTCTCTTCTAACAGTAACATCTCCCCCAATCTGTCACTGAAGGGAAATACAGAGCAGCAAAGAACAGAAATAGAGAGGGAAAGGATGCTAAGATAAATTAACACAAATTCTTTTTTTTATACAAAGTGCTTTATATGGAATTTTATCTGGGAATCACTGTTTGCAGCACCTTCTTACCAAGATATCCCTCTGCTAAGGATAGAAACTCCAACCTGTAGTGTTTGATGAATGTACTGATGGAAAGCCAAATGGCTGTTCTACAAATCTCCTCTATCTGCTCATAATACGCCAATCATTTTGTGGAGTGTGCCTTAATTGTCACTGAGGCCTATTACCCTGTGTTCTATAGATTTTGCTGATAGACTGAAAATAGACAGACACTAATATTGGGAGCTGTGTATTTTATTTATTACTTATCTTTAGTTTTCTCGTCAGTGGTATTGTGCCACATTTTTGTTTATGTTCTTTTAAAGATTATCTGACTGTCTGTTCAAATGAAACAGCAGGGACTGGACAGAGACTATTGAGAGATTTCACAAACTAGCAATACAACAACACTTAGCACTCATATAATGCCTTTCACCAGAGAAGTTATAATTGCTTTACAACAGTGTGTATTGTTTTTATTTTACAGATAAAAAAAAAAGGCACAGATCACTCCTGGCTCAGTTCCTTTCTTTAACCGTTGGACTGAACAGACATCAGATGTATCTTGAACAAAGGTTACAAGGAGGTAAAATGCCCCATATCTTATTTCCAATACCACAAACCATCCAGTCCACCCATTATCACAATTATATAATAATTCTGTTTCATTTCTAAAAGTAGAATCTGCAGCATGCATTTTAAAGAAAATGTTAACATTCCAGAAATAATCAACAGAACAAAATGCAGACACTTATTGCAGTCTGTGACTATTGCAAAATTAGAAATTAGGTATGTCACAAATTTCCACTTGTTTACTTGATTTGTGAAATATTGCTATAATTGGCAATATATAGTATCATTGCCAGGGAAGGAAGTATAAACTGATTTATCAATTAAAAACGCCAAATATATTTACATATTTAATCTTTACCTCTGATTTTTGGTACAAGGGTTAGGGTTACAAGGATCCTTGGAGATACATGATCCAAATTCAAACTGATTGTCCTGGAGCCCAACACATCGTGCTATGCATGCACTTGGATATGTGCGTCCATTTTGCCCACACACTGGGACAAACTGATCAGCACAGTTACATGGTAGACCTGAAAAAATAATATACAAATCAGTAATTTGGCTTGTATATTTTCATTGGCAGAAAATGTACAAAATATTAGGGTATGTGTGACCAGCAGGTGAAGCAAATAACTGAGCTAGCTGTATTGGGACAAGTCATATGTAACCTTGGACAAGTCATTTGACCTTCTTTGGCCTCAACTCAGTGCAAAAATCTTAGAGTATGTCTACACTTAAAACACTACAGCCGAGGTTGCACCGCTGTAGCGCTTCAATGTGGACACTACCTATGCCAGTGGGAGGGTTTCTGCCATTGGCATAGATAGCCCACTCCCCTGAGTAGCAGTAGCTAGGTTGATGAAAGAATTCTTCTGTCAACCTAGAACTGTCTACAATGGAGGTCACATTGGTATAACTAGATCTGTCAGGGGTGTGAAATCCACACCCCTGAGAGATGTAGCTATACCAATATAAGCTTCTATGGTAGACCAGCCTTTAGTTTAAAATAAAAAACAACCCCACAGTGAATTGCCACTGAAATTTTGAAATTTTCTGGACAAACTGCAAGAAGAGTTCTAAGTCTGCCTTTTACTTTACTGTTAGGACTCAAATGAACATGTAAAGTTTCTGGATTTTGGAAAACGTTACCTGTAAACATACGACGTTCCTCTGCTGAGCTATGCTCATTAAGACATTGACGAGTGGAACATATCAAGTTTCCAGCGAAACAAGAACAGACATTACAATCTATGTTAAAGGATGTTCCATGGCCTTAAAATAAAAGAGAAGTATTTTATGTGTATAATTACAAATGAGTACAGACATTCCCCCCACCAAGAGACACTGATCTAAAAGACTTATTTTATATAGTTAAAGCTGCAGACAGAATTCCATTATAAACTATTCCCCAATTTTCTCATGTTCATGAAACTTTCAGAAATGGGTTTGTTTGTTTTTTGAGCTGAAATTTCTATTCTTGGTCAGAGTTCAGAATGTTTTTGCATTTAACTTGAGGAAAATCCACTCACTCGTGTTTCTGACTAATAGGAAAGTGGGGAAAAATACTCAGGCGGTTCCTCTTTTTTTTTTTTAATTTATAAATAAAAATGCTAAAACCTATGTAAAACTGTAATGTTAAGGTTGCAAAAATAAAATACTCAGGAAATGAAAATGCTAAAGCTCTCCAGATTGGTGTAAAAATGTTTATAGCACCTTGGCTTGTGATCTTTTTTTAATGTTTGACTTTCTTAAAGATACGTTTAAAGATACTTTTCTGTTGAATTGCACTTAGCAAACTTGCCTGGAGTTTACCTAACTTTTGTATTATAGATTTTTTTTTCCTGAATAGTATTAAAATTTCTGTTTAAAGTGCGAAGTAATAGACCATCACATCCTGAGCTAGATCCTTATTTATGAGCCTGCACCCTTTGCACTGCTCACTTCCCTCCCCGGTGTGCCCTTTTTATGAGCCGAGAATAATATCTCAGTCTAACCCATTGTCAATAATTTGCAAATGTTATTTATGGTCTTAAACTAGCTCCCAGTGCACATCTGTCCAAGTTTAAAAAAAACCAGCACATCACAATCTGGCATTATTAGCTGCAGGCAGCTGTGTCTACTCAGTAGCAGTACGGAACAATGAGTGTTTACAGTCACTACTGAGACATACTGGCAAAAAAGTATAGAGGAACTTAGGGCCAGATCCTTTAAAGGGATATACATAAACATAAAGGCCTATCCTCAGAGTTTTCAGGACTGAGCCCTTAATATTGCAGCTGCCAAGACCCAATTTGGTTTCAGACAGTGTGATCAGTGTTTTACTTTCACAGTCACTTAGGGTATGTCTATGCTGCAATTAAAAATCTGTGGCTGACCTATGCCACCTGCCTCAGGCTCGTGAGGCTTGGGCTAAGGGGCTGTTTAACTGTGGTGGAGACGCTTGGGGTAGAGCCCGGGCTCTAGGACTCTGCGAAGTAAGGAAAGAAAGCAAGAAAACAGCCCCACAGCCTGAGCTCTGTGAGCCCAAGTCAGCTACCATGGGCCAGTTGCAGGTGGTCAACTGCAGTGTAGACATTCCGTAAAATTCAACAAACTAATCACCCCTGAAGCGAGAAGGCAATCCTTCACAACAGATAAGCCAAAATTAGTAAATGCCATTTCTGTGATGAAATACAGATAAATGTAACAGTATGAAAGCAGACTAGATTAAGGAGTGATTAGTTTGTTGAATTTAAGTGACTGTGAAACAACTTATTTATTTAAATTTGCAACATTAACATTGCATTAATATAGATTTTTTCACATAATATGGTAAAAAGTTATCTGAAGATCAATTCCTACATTGGACCTGATCTTGCAAACATTTATTACAGACCATAATGGTTACTACTATGAGTAATCCATTGTAAACACCAAATAAAAAGACCTGAAAAAAATGAATGTTAGAATAAGCAATTCCTGCCTTTATGAAAGCAAAATAAATATTCCATCTTCATCATTCCATGAGAAACTATGACAAATGCTTTACAAATAGGTTTTTTTTACCCTAACTTGAGCCATAGCATTATTTGATTCAGCTAAGTTCTAATGAAGTTTCTAAACCAAACACAAAGAGAGGCACTTGTAAACTATGGATAAACAATGGGTAAACTTAATATATGCATCTTAACTGTAAACAATGAAATCCATGGAACTATTTAGAGTATACTAGTAGAGTACTGAAAGAAAAACTTCCATAAAAGCAGTCACATAGGGTTACCATATTTGAACATTGAAAAAAGAAGACACTCCACGGCCCACGGCCCCGCCCCAACTCCGCCCCCTCCCTGCCCCATTGGACCCCTGCCCCAAATCCCCGCCTCCTCCCCTGAGCATGCCACATTCCCCTTCCTCCCCCTCCCTCCCAGCCACGCGAAACAGCCGTCTCCTCCCCGGGCTCCAAGTTTCCCGGCTCCCGCCGCTCTCCAGCCCGTGCGCCCCTGGCCGGGCGCTTCCCCCGCGCAGCCGGAGGGCGGGAAGTTGCTTCGGGCCCCCGCCCTGCGCCCGAGCTGGGCATCCCAGCCCCAATGCGCTCCCACCTGCGAGGCTGCATCCCAGTCGCAGGCTCCCTCTCTGGTCGGGCTGGAGCAGAGAAGTGCTGCGTGCATGGCCCGGGCCTTGCCCCCGGACTCAGGGGGGCCTCCACCTTGCTCCCAGCCGGACCTGGCGAGGCTGCAGCAGCTCAGGCCGGGCGGCTGCGGGAGGCGCTGCAGGGCGGGCCCTTCCGGGGAGAGGGGGGGAGCTCGGGATCCCAGGAGCCACCGCCGCGCGCCGAGAAACTTTCCCCTACGCCGGGACCCTCCCCGCGGGCAGCAGCTCTGCAGGGGGTGAGAGGGGGAGGCAGCCCCGGCTGCACGGACCGCTGGTGGTGGGGGGGCTCCTTGCACGGCTGAGACGGAGGGAGGAGACTGAGGCTCTGCCAGAGCCACGGGGCTTGCTCGGAGGAGGGAGAAGCAGCCGCGGGTCCCCCCAACCCGCAGCTGGCTGCAGAGACGCCACCGCTTCAAGCCGTGGGGCACGGGGTTTCAGCAGCACTGGGGGGGGGGGGGTGTGTTGCAATCCGCAGGCTGCAGCGAGCTGACACCCCAAGAGGAGAGAGGGGATGGCGATTAACAACTAAAATACGGACATATGGTAACCCTAAGTTACACTTTTAGGTAACAAATAAATAATATTTACATCTTGCTACTGTGTGTAGTTTTTGTTCTCTCTTTTTAAGAAACATTTATGTACTTTATGTTGTGCAGAGAATATTTTTCTCTATAGAAATCTCATGAAACCACCTAATGCAGAATGTTGCTCAAACACATGATACTGTATCACTGCAGGAGTAGGGACTGGGGAATAAGCTCTCTCTGCACAGCATTCCCCCACCAACTCTGTGGAGTAAGCCTGTCTAAGTCAAGACCGCCAGAGGCAGCATTCACTTATGCTCTTCTGCACTATTGCCACCTCCCATTCAGAGGAGTTCCAAGTGTACTCCCTGGAGGGAGAGCCATTGGCACCATGGCTCCTTAAATAACTCACACTGTCAGGGAACTTGAAAAGGCCAGAGAACATGAACCAGTGCTGAGGGGACAGGGCCTTCAAGCAGATGGCCTTGGCCTTCACAGCCCTCCCAGAAAATATGCTCTTAGTTTGCAGAAACAGTCTAATCCTGTACTTACTTTTCCTTTGTCCTCCAACAATACATGACTTTTGGAGGTCAACACAATGCATCTCCATACAGTTTTCTAACAGTCCACTCTGTCCACAGGTACAAATTTTGAAGCAACCAACATCTCCTGCAGATGATGGAACCTGAATAAGTGTACCTTGGCGGACAATAAAATCTGAAGCTTCTCCCAACTTGCAACCTATGCACACAAAAGAAACATTAGCTCATTAAAAATTAATTACGTTTCAGAAATGTTTGGGGATAACAAATACTCTGTGTGAAGAAATTCTGATGGTGAAAAATCACTTGAGGATTTGTGGAAAAAATATATACATCTTCAAATTTCTGCAAAAATGGAAAGCAGTTTTTGGAGGCAGAGGAGTGTCATTTTGCATCCAAAAGTGGTTCTCTTTGTGAATAACAACATTGGTACAATCCATAATATTGCTTTTGGGAAAGGATTTCACCATTTTCAGGATCAATGATAACTGGCAGAAATGTGAAGAATTTGCCCAAGATAAAATTCCTAAATACATGCAGAAATACTAATCAGCTCTCCTAGTTTCCCCATCATTCTGCGGCAGAATATGTGGACATGACAAATGCCACACACTTAAGATACACCAGCCCCTAACTTGTACTAAAGTCTGGCAGCTAAGCTCTGTTGTTTCTCTTTCCTGACCTCCTTTCCTCTTCCTCGCTTCCATTCTTGTGTGCATTTTGAAGACACTCAAGAACACATTATGAAAATATGTTAAAATAAAAAGGAATAAAAAAGTTAAGGGAAAGAAAGAATAAGGAAGAGTAAGAGATAGAAAAACAGCAGTGAGATGGAGAAAGGAAAAGGAAGAGGAGGATTAAAAGCCAGGAGGTGCAAGGGATAGTGAAAGGAACAGGAAAGAAGAGATTACTTACCTCTACAGTAGTTAGAGTTCAAGATATTTTAAGCAACAAAGAGTCCTGTGGCACCTTATAGACTAACAGATGTATTGGAGCATAAACTTTCGTTTGTCATTGTGGGTGCTCGATGCTAGGTGTATGGCATGCATGTGCACCTTTGATTGGAAATATTTTGTCAGTAGTGTCCGCACCTGTACCCTACACATTCTCATGCTCCAGAACGAGGTTATATAGGGAGAGTTGGACCTGCCGCAACTCCAGCTCCTTCTCAACTCTGAAGTTCAAGGCAAGAATTCCGAAACAGAGGGGAAAGGAGGGAAGGTAGTGGAGCTCCCAGAGGGACAAAACACCTTGAACTTCAGTTACTGCAGAGGTAAGTAACCTCTCCTTCTCCAGGCTATTGTCCCTAGGGGTGCTCTACATTAAGTGACTCCAGAGCAGTACCTTAATTACAGTGGTGGGTGTTGAGGAGATGAGTTAAGAACAGTTCACAGAATGGCCTCAACAAAAGCTGCATCAGGTCTGAAAGTGTGAACGATAGCATAGTGCTGCAAAAATGTGTGCACTAATGATCAGATGGCAGCTTTGCAAATGTCTGCAATGGGTATGTTCTTAGGCAGAGCTACAGAGGTGGATTGAGCTCTGATTGGACTGTCACCCTTTGCAACATGTTAGGCTGCACCCTGAGACCTATTCAGATAGACTTTGTGAGGAAAGAGGAGTTCCTTTTATTCTCTCAGCAATGGAGATAGAGGGTCTGAGAAAGGATCTGAAAGGTTAGTCCTGTGGCAATAAAAAGTGAGGGCTCTTCTGAAAGGTAGAGTATGTAGACTGGCCTCTTCCCTTGAAGCATGAGGTTTGGGATAGAAAACCAGTAGCTGGATGTCCTGATTGACAGGAGAGTCCAACAAGAATTTAAGCAGGAAATGAGGATGAGGACAAATAGTCACCTTCTCTCGACACAGTGTAGAGGTGGATCAGGACTCCCAGTCCACTTATTCTTCTGGCCAAAGTAATGGCTACAAGGAAGGCTGTTTTAAGAGACAAGTACAGAAGAGAACACCTGCACATGGGCTCAAAGGGTTTTTTTTATTCCCTCAAAGCATTAAGGCCTAAATTAAGGTTGAGTGGGCTGTATTACAGGAGGAAAGAGGTTGGTCAAACCCTTCAGGAATCTTTTAGTAAGGTAAGGTGAGTAAAAACTGAAACCCATTCAACTGGTTGGTGAAAGGCTGTAATAGGAGCCAGGTGGACCTTGGTTGACCTGAAAGATAATCCCAGAGTTTTTAATTCAGCAGGTAATCCAGTATGAGAGAGAGAGAAGACTCAGACAAAGACAATTACCACTGTGCATACAAAATGCTTCCACTTCTGGAGGTATGTTTTCCTTAGGATGTGCTTCTTACTGTTTAGCAGCACAGACTGCACCTCAGGAGAATTGTCCTGTTCTAGACCAGAGAGCAATCAAGGAGCCATGCCCAAAGGTGTAGCAATGAAGTTGGTGTGGGTTACACTGCCTGATTTCTGGGTCAGGCAGTCTGTCACCAAAGGGAGGAGAAGAGGTGGTCTCAGCACTAGCCAAATCAGGTGTGACAACTATACCTGTCTTTGCTTTCTCCCTGTCTCTGCTTGTTTAGGACTTTGAGAAGCAAAGGCATTGGAGGGTAGACATATAGCAGCACACATAGCATGGCAGTCAGGAGAACGTCTTCCAGAGAGTTGTGACCAAGCCTGACCCATGAGCAAAATGATGGCATTTTGTGTTGAATGGTGTCACAAAAAGATCTACCTCTGGGGAGCCCAACGTGAGGCAGATCTTCCAAAAGATATGATTGTTCAGTTCCTATTCGTGATCCTGAAGGAAATGCCTGCTCAGATAGTCTGCCATGGTGTTCTGCAGACCTAGTAGGTATGCTGGAGAGATTGATTTGGTGGATTAGACACCAATTCCAGAGCTTTATTGCTTTTGCAATTAAGGACAGGGATTTTGCTCCTCCTTGGTTGATGTAGTACATCATTGCCCTGTTGTCTGTCATAATACTTACAAAGCGGTCCTTGATCTTGGATAAGAAATAACAGCATGTGTAATGGACTGCCTATAGCTCAAGGATGTTGGTATGGAGCAATGATTCCCGGGGGATCCACGTGCCTTGTGCTATTAAGTCCTGAAGGTGAGCTCCCGAACCCAGCATAGATGTGTCTGAGGTGATGGTCCTTATGGGAGATAGACATGAAAAAGGTGTCCCAATGCAGACCCTGCAGGGGTCCTTCCAGCAACTGAGAGAGTCCCTGACTCTCTGGAGAATGGACACCTTTGGACAGGCTGTGTCTGTTGCAGGTATAAACAGTTTGAGCCAGACTTGGAGGCATCTGGAGTGAAGCATAACATGTGCAGGCTGCCATATGGCCAAGGAGCTGTAAGCAAGACCTCACTGTGATCTGAGGGCTCTGCTATAGAGTAGATGAGATGGAGTGTGGAAAATGGGAATGCTGAGCCTCCTGAACCTTCTCAAGGGGAATTTGTAGTGTCTCAGCCACCCTCTTCATCAGACCCCAAAAAACTTTAAAGTCATCAGTGCAGGATGATGGAGGGGACAGGATTGCTTCATCTGGGGACGCCAATCATTTATTGGAAGGAGGCTCCATTGGCTCCTGATCCTCCAAAAAAAGTCTCCCTGAGAAGGTGGAGCTTGCTATGGAAGGGGTACTCTGGGCCTTAAGGCGCCTCTTGGCGGGCCTTTTTACATCAAGGCACCCTGTAAAACTGGTCAGTGAAGGGGGCCCATGTGGTAGAATGCCAATGTGGTGAGGCATATGGAAAGGGGGTGGGACCCCAGGGATGTTCCTGCCAACATTGGCAGGGAGGATGATGACTAATTCCCAGAGTATCCTTGTCAGGGTACATAACAAGGGACGGAGGCTGTAAGGGAAAGGTAGTCAAATCCTGGACAGAGATGTTCGACTCTGAAGACGTATCATCCCATGTCCAATAGAGGAGCTAGAGAGTAGTTGGCACTGGCAGATGAGTCGGTACCAGTGGTAGAATAGGTGCCGGCATCCAAGTCCAAAGTTGGCAAACCTGTGCCCACAGAAAAATAAGGAATACTAAAATAAAATAAGATACAGATAGCTAGAAAATAAGCTAGTGGACACTGCAAAGCTCTGTCTCTAAACGCAGGTGATTGAAAAGGAACTGAGTGGCAGTAAGTCTGACCCTCCCTATACATCCTTGTTCTGGAGCACATGGAAGTGAAAGACGCAAGCATGGACCTACAGACCTGTTGAACAAATCTTCGATGGAAGGTGTATGGGCATCTACATGGTGTACCCCTAGGGACAGTAACTCAAAGAACTAAAGTTGGGGGGGGGTTGCTTTAAGATAGATCAGAGTAACTGATTAATTACTAAACTAAACCCATGGATTGTCAATTAATTAAAAAATTAT
Organism: Platysternon megacephalum; assembly: GCA_003942145.1. Classification (NCBI taxonomy): domain Eukaryota; kingdom Metazoa; phylum Chordata; order Testudines; family Platysternidae; genus Platysternon; species Platysternon megacephalum. The sequence continues at coordinate 513,031 of QXTE01000206.1, read as the reverse complement.
TAAAAACACAAGGAAGATGTTAGAGTCACATTTCAACCTTCTGAGGACTTTCTGAAATACAGTTTCTGTCTCCATTAGTAATTGAATCACTCTCTTGTAACAAAGTCAGGCCAGTGCAATCCAGTGCAGTGGAATCCATCTTTTTCAGCCTCAGGGCCAAACGTGCTATTTCATAAAGGTCATGGGGACACAATCAATACTTTTAACTAGTTCTCTAGGCTCAGGCAGAGCCACTCGAGCACCTATCCATTCTCTCTCTCCAGGGCTCCCACAGCCCAGCAGGGATGTAGGTATTGGAACAGCCGGCCAGCAAGCTACCCTTTCTTCCTTTGTGATATAGCAGATGGCCAGTGAGGGAAACTGCTGAGCAGCTGCAGGAGTAAAGTAACAGCAGCTGTTCAGAGCACTCCCAGCTCTCATCAGAGATGCTCCTGAGGCTGAGAGGGAAATGGTGGATGTAGCTGGGGAGGTGATAACCTCTGCTTATTCCCAGTAGCAATGGAGCTGATTCAAAACCTTCAATTAAATCAGTCTCTCTCTCTCTCTCAAGGGGACGTATTTTCAATTCACAATAAAATAAAAATATTCTTCCTAACACAATTGCCCTCAAGGGAAAAAATGTAGGGGCACAAGTGGCCTCCAGGCCCAGGTTGAATCCTGCTTCTTTAAAGGGAACTGGAAGAAATGGTGGTAATATCTGTCCATAAGATTGATGGTGTTCAGCCACCCTTGGTGACTGGGTTTATGACTTGGGAATCTGGTTAGAGAATCAGGTAGCAGCAGTCAAAAAGGCATTTTACCATATATGGATACGGCCGTATCTTTTAAATGAGGATCTTGCTACCATCATCCATGTCTTTGCCACTTCAAAGTTAAACTATTGCAATGTACCCTATATGTGAGGCTACATCTCAAATTCATGATTTGGAATTTGGACTTGGTGCAAAAGGCAGCTCAGGTGGCATTCTATAGATGACACCTGACACTGCTCTAGGACCTGCACTGTTTACCTGCGAGTTTCTGGAAAGACTTTAAGGTGCTATTTTTGACCTATTAAGCTTTCTATGGCCTAGGACCAACCTACTTGAGATACCACCTTTCTCTAATACAGGTCAGAGTAGCGGTTAATGGAAGCATTGTTGCTAGATCACTCTCAATATTATAGAGACGACAATTGCTCAGGCATTTGCCATAAGGACCTCCAGGGCTCTTAGAATGTTCTCGAGACCCTGGTCTGAAACAGCCGATATCGGAGGACTTTCAGGACTCACTGCAGGGTTCATTTGTTTCACCTGGCTGGGAAGTAGGGAAGTAATATTTGATTGTATGCTGCTGCTTGCTGAAGGGGTGAGTTGATTCGTATTGCATTATGTTTTTGTAATTTTAAATAATTGGCATGATGCTCAGAGGCTACATAAAGGCACTTTTATTTATTCTAAATTGAAATAAAAAAAAACCTTTCAGATCTCCTACCGGACAGAAAATTCCTTAACATGTATCTTTTGAGGGAAGGGAGAAAAATGAAAAAGGGAAATGAGAAATTCTTGGGGAGATCTAAAAAAAACAGTTGAAAAGACAACCCCCCCTTGTTGGGAAAAAGTGGTAACTGTGACAATCTTAAAACAGTTTTTCCTTTTTTGGAATATTACCAGCACATTTTAAAATGTTTAGCAAAATTTCTACAATTCACGTTTAACTAACAGCTAAAGTGTAAATAGCAGTCCAAACCTCTTACCTTGAACACAAAAATAGGGAAGACAGGGTTCTCCAGACTGACATCCTTTTCTATTTACTTCACACAACTGATTGGCAGCACAAGGATTTGGATTACATGGATGTGTAACCTCCTCCACAATGTTACCTAAAGAACTCGGGCCTGAAATTGTAATTACAGATCAGCTGCAGTGATTTAAATAACGAGGTCCATGATAATTTTTCTAATAAAGCATGGCATTTCCTATTTTGAACATTGAATTTTATTCTGCCACATACAATTCCTTGAAATCTTTCGTTCTCCACTATTGAGAATGCTTATGTAGAAGCTTGAAATGAGAGGTTACTTGTAATGGGTTAACATATTAAGCCCCTTCACTCCTGAAAACCCTGGCCCAAATTCTACTCATAAGTAACCATGTGTTTGATCAATCTTGTTCCCCAAATAAGTTTTGTCCACAACACAAAACACAAATTGGGACTGATTGGCAGTCTCTAATCAAGAGAAACCCCATGACAGCAACAGCAGGGTTGTTAAAGGACAGCCTTAAGATTAATTGGAAACGTACATAGTTTCAGCCTGAAGATGAATTGGAAACATACATAGTTTCTTGAAGACAATTTGGTGTCACTGGTGAACTGTTAAGATTCAACTCAGTTTCCCTCGACTCTGTAGTAATGACTTCCTTGCATAAAGAGAAAAAGGAAAGTGAGGGGAAAGGAGAGACAATGACATGGGAAAGGTAACTCAAATACAGAAACATGCATCTCAAAATCTTTAATACACCACTTCTGGGAATGATGAGAAGAGGATGTTGTGAAGGATGCTGGGACAGATATTGCATTCACATATTGTATTTTATGTTTAAAGCACAAAAACCTCAAACAACAACAAAAACCCATTGTAACTAAGATAGGCCAGACAGTACGATCCGTAAAGTACTCATAGCCCTTTGTATCAATATAGGTGGTGTGTGGGTGTGAAAAAGACTTTCGCCTACCAGGGCCTCGTGTACAATTTCTGGTATATTTAGTAAGCATGTAAATCCATGAATAGTTTTATGTATGTTTTTTCTCTGTCCTTTTACCCCAATAAATATACTCTGCTGAGAATGAGCTGTGAGATAACTTGAAATGGCTGGCACTCACTGGCTATAGCCCTGAGAGAGAAAGCACAGCAGAAGTACTGGCTGTTTGGCAGACTGGCTTGCAGGGGATATCACAGTATATGGCAAGGGGCTGCGCAGCCTCAAATCTCTGCTCAGATGGTAGTGGAACAACTGAAGGCCTGAGACCTGAATGAGCATTTCTACAGTGGACAAAGGAGGGAGAAATGCAGATGCAGTTACCCTGAAACTGTGACAGATGTCTTTTGTTGTGTAAGGAAATGGGGGGGTCATGTTTGATTGTCTTCTTGTTTCTCAATAAGGGGTTCTTTCTGATACATAGGCTAGTTAACCTTATCAAAAAGACATTATTATTTTGAAGAATATTAATATTAAGATTCAATGGGCCAGATTTTCAGCTAATATAAATCAATGTACATCCACTGAAGCTGCAGAAGTGTACGAGAAGTGAAGCCATGCTGGGGTTCTGGTCCAATATATTACTTTCAGCTAAACAATTTAATGTGATTCCATTTAAAAAAATGAAATACCAATTTTTAGAATTCAAAAGCATTTTACATTCCAACCCTGTTGCACATATATTTAGGTACTTACTAAGGTATGTATCCAAAGGGATACAGTTCTCAAAGTCGTCTGTTGGAGACAGAAGTTCACAAATGCTTTCAGCTGTGTGGCCCTCGGGAAATTTATTTTGGTCTCCACATTTCTTGAGAATTTCCACACAATCTGATCTTCAGAGAAAATAAATAATTATACAGAATGAACACACTACTGGAGGGAATTTTTTTTTTAAAGAAGCATAAAAAAATTAATTTCCCCCAATCATTTATACCATTCATCGCTCACAAACATAAAGAGAGGTATAAATTTATGGTATGAAGATAGGAATTATAGAAACTTATTGCTGAAACTGCAGTTTTTTTCTCCCTGGGTTTAGACAGTTTGTTTTGTAACTGTGCCAAAGCAAAAACAACAAGAAAACCACCAAAAACCTCTGTGACCTTAAGAGCCCCTTTATGCCAGCTGGCAAAGGGCACACACACAGTTGTCAGGATATTTAGGCAAACAGACTTGTAAGATATTATATATGAACTGGTCACACGCTGGTCATGAATAACATTGTGTGATGTATGTACGGTTTCTGTATGAAAAGTTATGTCTATGTGCTGGAAATTTTTCCTAAAATATGTTTTGGAGGCAGTGGATAAACAAGGCTGCCTTACGCAAAGGAAAAACAGTTACTAACCTTTCCATGACTGTTGTTCTTCGAGATGTGTTGCACATGCCTATTCCACTTTAGGTGTTTCTGCGCTCCAGTGAACAGTTGTCAGAAACTTTTTACCCCTAGCAGTACCATCAGGGCAGGCCAAACAATCTGTGTTGTCTCACACACATCACATAGGCATAAAGGGCTGAGCTGCCTCAGGCCCCCCTCAGTTCTTTCCTACCAGAACAAATCCAATAGAGAGGGGAAAGAGAGCAGGTCATGGAATGGACATGTGTTGTTCTTCAAGATGTGTTGCAGTTACGGAAAGGTTAGTAACCGTTTTTTCTTCAAGTGATTGCACGTGTCCATTCCACCGCAGTTCACTCACTAGCAGTCTCGTGTGGAGGTGGGTTCAGAATCCATTTGAACTGTGACTGGATGACCACTTGTCTATATTTAGCATTGTCTCTAGATTGCCTTCCACTGTGCAATCTCTCAACAAACATGTGACATGATGACCAGGTTGCCACTTTGCAAATGTCTAATATGTGCGCATGAACCAGGAAAAGGTCAGAAAAAGAGGCCATTTGAAATCTAGTCGAATGACCCAATACGCTATCTGACGGCTCCTCGTTAGTCAACTGGTAACATAGACAAATACAACCGGATATCCATGAAAGTACTTTGCATGGAAACCAGACTGCCCTTCATTCTGTCTGCAAATGCAACAAACAATTGAGACAAAGACCTGAAAGATTTAGTCAGTTCCAGATAAAACGCTAACACTCTTCTAACATCTTAAGTGTGCAGTGTCTCCTCTCCCTTATAACAGTGAGGCTTAGGGAAGAAGGTCGGTATGAAAACTACTTGGTTGATATGAAAAGAGGAGACCACTTTTGTAAGAAAACTTTTATGGGAACAAAGATAAATTTTATTTGTGTAAAAAAACATATATGGAGAATGCGATACTAATGCCCTCAACTCCCCTATTCTCCTGGTCAATTTAATGGCAATTAAAAATGAAATGTGTAACAGAGAGCAGGTTTCTAGAGGCTTGAAGGGAGGATCCATCTGCTTTGTTAAAACTAAATTCAGACTCCAAGATGGATTAGGGCTCTATGTGCGTGGAAACATCCTATCCAAGCCCTTTAAAAATCTTACAACCATCAGGTTAGAAAAAAGGGAGTGGTTATCCACAGGAGGATGAAATGCTGATACAGCTGCTGGGGGGACCTTAACTGAGCTAACTGCTAATCCTTGATGTTTCAGATAGTGTGATTTCTCTTCCCCATGTGCTGGAATATTTTTTGTATCTCTTGCAGCAATATTTTCTCGTGAGGTGGTCCCTGATAGGGACAGGGAAGGATGGGGTAGAAACAAAATGGAGCATATATCCCACTTCCACCATGCTTAGAATCCATCCAACTGTTTTGATGTGGGCCAAGCACGATGGACGTGGAACAGGCTGTTTGCAAAAATTGAAAAGAAAAAGATGTCACTCCCAGAACTGACAGACTGCTCTCAACCTGCCCATCAACATGAGCTCCTGAAAGATGCCACCTGCCTTGACAAACTAGCACCAGCTGAAGCAGAGGGTAGTGGTGGGCATCTTTTTCCATCTCTGTTCCTTCTCCTTGGTAGTTCTTGGGCTCAAGGGGCAAACCACTGAAAATGCTGAGATTGTTGAGGGTAGAAAGCCTTCCACATCCCTGCTGGGGTGTAAATTCCCAGGGATTTCAGGGTCGCTCTAGAATCTGAGTCTTTTCTGAGAAGAGTCCAGTACTCTCCATAGCACCTCTTGAGGGAGACCAGAAGAGTGTAACCAGGATGAGTCATCACGATAGCAGAGGCCATGTTGCATACTGCAGTATCTGCTGCATTGACTCATCTGCAGAACTGTTCTGATGATCAGCTTGCCTTCCTCTATTAAAGTCAGGAGCTCATTTCACTTCATCTTGGAGTTGGTCTTTGAACTTCGAAACAGCATCCGACAGGGTGAAATTGTAGCATCCCAGCAAAGTTTTCTGGTTTGCAATATGAAGCTATAATCCACCTGTAGAATAAAGCTGCTTCCCAAATAAGTCATCTTCTTGTCCTCTATATTTTTGGGGGTGGAAGCCTGGTGGCCTTGCATTTCCTTTTCATTGGCTGCTGCCAGTACAATGGAGCTTGGAGGAAGATAGTTATACAGGTGCTCAAACCCCTAAGAAGGGAAATAGTACCATGTCTCCACTCTTTTTGCAGTTGTATGCAGGGAAGCTGGGGTCTGATAGAGGATCTTGGTAGGCTCTAAAATAGCCTCATTTATTTGTAGAACTATTTCAGCTGGAGCCACAGATGTCAGAATGTCTACCAGCTGGTGGGATTTTTCCTGGTCCTCCTGTGGATGAATATCTAGGGTCATAGCCATCCTCCTCCACAGCTCTTGATGAGTCTTAAAATAATCCAGAGGTAAAGAAATAGGCTCAATTACAATTGCCTCATCTGGGGATGAGGAAGAGAATGCTAATGGTACCAGGGCTGGTTCAGTTTGTGCTCCTCTTGCAGCTATTCGTGAGATGGATCATGACTCTCCTGAGTGCCAAACTCGGTACCAACGCTATGGTGCTTGTGGCAACGATGTTCCTGACACTCAATAGATGGAGAAGAGATGGCTGCAGGGATGCTCTTGATTGGGAGGGAAACCTCACAGGTTCTAAAAGGGCCACTGGTACAGCCCCCAACCCCAACTGTGAGTAGCCCAAGGGTCCCTCCTATAAGCTTCCTGCTGGTACTGAGGCAGAAACCAGGGCAGGCAGGTAACATAGTCCTCCTGAGGTGAATGGATAAGTTGGGATACATAGGATCCCACTTCAGAGTCTGATGAGGCAAAAGACCAAGGTGGTGCCGTACCCATTGGTACTGCAGAAGGTGGCTCAAGCTCTGAAGAAAGGGGAGCTGAGGATACGACCTGCAGCTTTTTCCTGGACAGTACCAGCCTCACTGGTACCCTGATGGCCATGTGCAGTGGAGCTGCTCAATGCTGAGATGAAGTTGCTGGAGGCGGTACCTTTGGAGACAGTGCCGGGTGACTCTGTTGAACCTCTGGTGATGGTGCAACTGAGAGGTTCAACAACTCTCTCGCAGCCTCAAATACCTTGAGTAGATAGTACCAGGAAAACACTCAGCAGTACCGTGGTGTGAGAAGTTGCTGATGAAAGTGCTTCTGAAGCTGGTCTTGACAGGGCCGCATTGTGCTTTGCAGTCAACAAACTCCGTTGTTTAGAAGTGTGCTCTGAGAAGTGCTTCCTCTTTGCATGCACTCCAGAGTCTTTAGAAGAGCTCATCCTCTTCAAGTCTTGTGATGACTCTAATACTGAGTCCGATTTCCAATGCCTCTTCTTCAGAACCAGTGATACCAATCTGCTTCTTGGAACTCGTAATGCCAGAGATGCGCCACTGAGAGATGCAGAGGTCCTTGATACTTGGACAAGGTAGAGGGCTCAGATGGAGGCCTCAGCACAGAGTCCATCAGCAGACATTTTAACTTGGCGTCCCTGTCTTTTTTTAACAGGGCTTAAAGTTGTTACAAATGCCACACTTGCCTTACATGAGCCTCCCCCAAGCAAATAAGGCAGCTGGGGCGAGGGTCACCATCAGGCATAGCCTTACCACAAGAGCGGCAGGCCTTGAAACTCAGAGAGCGCAGCATATCTCCAGTACCAGGACTGGTATTCAAACTGGGTGCCAGAACCACACAAAACAACTTTTTTTTTTTTAATTTTACTAACTAAACTAAATTAAACATGGGTACTATAAAAAGGTATTGAGAAAAAACTTGCAGAAGGACAGGGAGCTTTAACAACTATCACAGGCAGTAGAAAGGAGCTAAGCAGACCTGGGGTATCTTGGCCTTCTATGCCTGTGTGATGTGCATGAGACAGCAGAAGGCGCTCAGGCCACCGACAGGTATTGCTAAGGGTAAAAACTCTCTGACAACTGTGCACTGATGCACACAAACATTTACAGTGGAATGCACATGTGCAATCACTTGAAGAAGAGTGTGGATTTACCTTCTGCCTGGCTTCATTACAGGCAGTGGACAAACAAAGTACATTTACATAAGGAAAAAAAGCAATCAGGCTAACAAGAGCTGGAGGAAACACCTGGGTGAGCACACCAGGGGAAACACCAGACTCTGAACCCCAGGAAGGTCTTGGCTCTTTAGACAAAGACTATAGACTTTAGAAAATACAAGGGGAGGAAAAATACATTCTAGTTATCCATGACTTAGAGGACAAAGAGCCAGCATCCTCTCATTCTGTGACCGCTGGATTCTCCTACCCAACGGCTGATGATGCCGGTAGCTTGAAGTAAGCAAGAAAGCTGTTTAAACCAAGTTGTAGCTTGCTAAAGTTACAGCTTCAACACTAGAAAGTGTGTTTTATTTTCTTTTGTTTGTAGCCATACCTGTCTCCTTTTCTCTTGCTTAGTATCACTTAAATCTATGTTCTTTATTAATACATTTATTCTAAGTTTGACTATAAATCATCTCAGTGCTGTTATAATGAAGTAAAGTGCAAGTCCTCAGCTAAACCGACAGGCGGGTGTGTGCACTGCCTCCTTGGGGGCAGAAAACTTAATTTCTGTAAGTGTTCAGTGAAAGGGACCGGACACAGCACAGAGACGTCCTGGGAAACTCGGGAACCTGTTCACTGGTTTGCTGGTGAGGTGGACAGACTGGAGTGGCAAGGAGCTAACACATAATTTAAGCCCCAGAAAAACTCACTCTTTCTGCTGCAGAGAGGTAACACAAGGGCTTATGGTTCTGGATGCTCTGCAGAGAGTGTCACAACCCCCCACATACTTTGCATGCATGTGGAGCTCAAAAAGAACGGTCATGTCTTCCTTTGCTGCTCCTGTCAGAGGTGGTGGTTTTTCCCCTTTACTACTGATGTGGCCCACTCCTCACTTTCACTCTTAAGGATTGGAAAGGGTGAGAACTAGGACAAGACGACTCATCCAGCACCATTTGTGTGGGAATTATGGTACCTAGGGGTGATATCACCCAGAAAGCATCCACAGAGCATTGGCTGCAGTCAGAAGCCAATACCAGCCAGAAAATACAAACTGTGCTCCCTCAAGAGCGATTAAGAAAACTGAAAAGTTATTAGTACATGTGGAAGCTAATGACAGAGAAAAAAGATTATGGTGGAGAGAAAGCATGGGGACAGAAAACAAAGGGGACAGGAAAACAATAAAAGGGGAAAGAAAACAATGGAAAAAGAAGAGGAAGAAAATGTTCTGTATTTAAAAGAATGAAAGTGGGAGATGAAAGGAGACCAAGAATCAAATGAAAGAATGGGGGAAAAAAAATTTGAAGGTTAGTAAATTATGTTTTGTTACTTGTCCTACATTTGACTACAAACCCCCACCCCAGGAAAGGGGAAAGAGGATCTGTACAGAATGCAACTCAGGTAGGAGATGAAGAGTTTCCACTCTTCCCCAATTCAAGCACTGCAGGGATCAAGAAAAAACAGACAGGCAGTAGTCTTGCAGAGAAATGGTTATATATAATATATATAATTTAGTCTGCCTAGGAGAGGCAGAATGGTCTAGTGGAAAGAACACTTTCCTGGGAATCAGAAGACGTGGGTCCTCTCCAATTGTTACACTGATATGCTGTGTGACCTTGGACAAGTCTCTTCTGCACCACTGTTTGCCCTTCCAACCTCTGTCTTGTCTATTTATATAGGTAAAGCAGGATGTAAAAACCTGAAAAATGATCTTTATAATAGAAACACGGAGAGATTCTTCTTTACACTCTATTCAGGTAAGGGCTTAGGACTTTCAACTCCCATTGACTTTACTGGAAGTACATCAACTATTCAATATCACATTCCTTCTGTGTTTGCCTTTTCTAACACAAGTCAAACCCAGTACTATAGTAGATTGTGGTTTTGGTTTATATGTAAACTGAAAAACTACTGAAGTTAAAAAGACTTATGAATGTACTTACTTGCAGATAATACTTCCTCTAGATTTACTATGACAAGGTTTAATCTGCAGTGAGCAAGCAATTGCCTTCCATGTTTCTGGTTGGCATTTTTTAATGTCAAGAACAGGAATGTTTATAAATGGCATCTTAATACTTCCTTTCTCCCAAAGCTTCATGTCATTCATGGCTCCTTGGTCTGACTGAGCATTGCAGCTTCTAAAAAGTTCTGTTGGTCTTAAAGGAAAAAGTTAATATAGCATCTTTATACAGCAGGGAAAAAATAAATTTACTTTATACAACAAATTCTACAACCCTATGCTGTGTCATAGTGGTATAAAAGACAATTGTGAATACCTGAAAGGAAATGATTTTTAAAAATCATTTCAAGAAGCTACCTTAAAAGTAATAAAAATGAGAAAATAAAATGTTCAAAGGATTTCACCTGTTGTGTCTATATCATTATCTGTAATTCCTAGACAAAGATGGAGGGATCTAACTCAGTGACAGACTTTCATATATACATTTAAAATTGTTGATGTATTCATTAGTGACCCTGTACCTTATTTTTACATATATTATATAACTAAATAAGGGACAAGGTTAAAAATGAATACATTTGTATTCTTTCAGAACACATTCACCACCGTCACAATCCGCTGGGAAAATTCAATTCTTTTTTAAAAAGCTCCCTGAATACAACTCTGATTTTTACAATTCTGAAAAAGAACAGATCATTATGAGACATTCTAGTGCGCTCTCAGGAAAATTTTAAAATGTAATATGAAAAACTGTGTCTTTTTGGCTACATTTTGCAATATACGGTATACAGTATTTAAGATAACCCAGGTTTTTTTTGCTTTTAAGAACTGAAGGTTTATTTATAAATTGACAATTTGGTCTCTGAAATATTTCAAAACTAAAAAAATAACGAAAATAATAAAAAAGGTCCAGGTTTTGTTTCATAAATGGCAGAGCAATGAATTTTAAGAACATTTGTGGAAACTGTATTCTTATGTGTAGAACTAGATACATATCTAGAACTTGATACATATCTAAAACAAAACAACAATGAGCAAGCAATGTCTATTTGTCTGTACAATGAACAGTCGGGGAAACATTTTACTAACGAGTAGCAAGATTTTCCTATACACATGAACTTTTATTCCGATCAGCCACATCATGATAGCATTGAATATGTCTTTCTGAAGTGTGCTTTGTGTTTCAAAATTAAACACTGTTTCTCAAAAACCTTTCTAAAGAGATTTTACTTTAATAATTAAATAAAAAGTCACTATCTGATTACAAAACAATCTTTTGGGGAAAAAAACACCTATAACATGAAGAATATTAATCTGAAAAAAAATTTACTCAACACACAGGAATTGCTTTATGAAATATTTAATACATTTCTCCTACCTGTTATTAAAATTAGTGCAGTAAGTGAGATTTCTACAGCCCAGCTGACAAGGTTCTCGTACGTCTGCTAAACAGGTCAACATGGAAACTTCAACTGGGCTGTACTCACAAATGCGATCAAATTCTTGCCAACTCTGTGTATTGCCCCAGCTTGTGCTATAAAGTTTAGTGCACAACTCCCTGAAAAACAAAATTAAAATAAAAGCAATTTTTCAGAAGTTTTGTACCATACAAAAAGAAACTACAGGTCCTCATCATGAAAGCCCACATCCTTCAAAATTCTCACTGAAGTTTTTGGTTTTTGACATCCAGACAGTTTGCAGGATTGGGCCCAACATGTGGATGCAGACAGACCATTCAGGTGTTCTCCAGAGTGAGGAGCTTTCATTTAAAAAGCAAAAGTAACCCTCTAGCTGTGATGCTTGTGAAGAAAATGTCAAAATGTGAAGTGGGTACAACCAATGCAAAGATACCTACTGAAGTTTGCAGAGAGCCTGAAACAGTAATTCTGAGTGAGAATCGCCCCACCCATTTCTGAGGGTGATAACTCAGATGGCAATAAGGAGGGGAAAATTTCTAACCCCATGCCTCAATTTCAGGTTATATACACTCGTGTCCAAAATGGGGCGCAAGAGAAGATGTCTGTCTTCCACCAGTACCCAAAGATTGAGGCAGTTCAGCTGTTTTCATGGTCCAAAAATATCCATACCACTTTACACACATCCTGGGTGGGAAACACTACAGCTGTCCCTTACCCAGCTGTCAAGACCTCCAGCTTCCCCTCTCAGACGACTACAATACAATTCCACATTGAAATATAAAAATCTGCAGCGTATTGAAAAACTGAAGGCAGACTAAAATAAATTGAGAATTTAACATCACATTAAGTAAATAACAGAAGGGATGCTATATTGATTGTTCTGCACTGTGTTGTTCTATCTTGGAGGAGAAGCAGCATTGCATAATTCCAGGACATACCTCCCATTATAAGATCCTGTTTTCAGTGGCTTATAACTTTGCCAAACATACCCATTTGGGATGAAATTTTACATATTTTATGTCTCTCTCAGGCAGAATTTTTTTTAGAAAATTTCATTCAAAACAGTTTAGCTGTTCAGAGAACAAGATTGGGGAGAGGGGGGAGAACACATTGTTTTACCCACGTTAAACTCTGGTGACCTTTTTTGTGAACAGCTCTAGCGCCTGCATGCTTTGGAGCAGGGACTTGAAATTTGGCTAGGGAGGTGACCTTTCTATCAGGGTTGTGTATTTTGCCATCTCCATGAAAATTCACCCACATTTTGCCAAGTTATAAGCCATTGAAAAAAAGTATAGTTTGTACACGCTCAGTAGATTTCTTCAGTTTTATCAGCTAAAATTACTGACAGAACATGCTCAAGTTTTTTACATTTCTAGTGTGGAACAGACTGAGCATGCACCACCCCCACAGAGCATCCTCTTGCATAAAAAACTAAGGTTGTACAAGCAACCTTATTTCTGGCATTTCCTAATTTTTGACTGCTTGACTCTGCAACCTTAATAATGTTCTTTTAACATTATCACAGCTTGAAAGCCTAATGAAAAATCATAAAATTAGCCATAGGCATAGAATCTTTCAGGTATTTGAGTCTTCGCCCAAACGCACGTTAAAATAAAGCGAAAACATTAAGGCTAAATTCACTGATAGCACTGAAGGTGTTTCTGAATCATATGAATTCCAAAAAACCCCAAAACAGATGCCGGTGAAAAGTTGTTGGTGTTTTGTGTTTTTTTAAATACATGCAAAGAATCTTCTAAATGTCCAAATCAGTTTTCCTCATAAAATTTGCGAATAAAAATTTTGCAGATGGGTAATCTCTTGCTGAGCTTATATTTTACACAGTAAATTAAGTGGCTTTGCAGGCAAATGTTTAATTTTGAAAGAAATAGTGGCTTATTATTGAAACCTTGACCTGCTATACCTACAGTTTTAACCAAATTTAATAAATAACAGCTGAGAATCAAATACAGATGGAAAACTGAATGGAACATTTATAGAAGATCCAAGCAAGTAGACAAAAAAATCTCAAAATATACACTGAATTCAAAAGTGAATTTTCGTTTTACTGCAACCATTTGGGGTCTGCTTTCTGTGGACATTAACCCACTTAAACTTTATTATGGCAAATGTTTGCAAAACACATTTTTTAGCTTGAATATTTGCCACAAGCAAATTTCAAATTGTTAATGATTGTAAAATTCACACCTGACACTACTGATAGTTGCTTAGGTTACATAGTATTGTTTCTGTAATCTCACTGGATGATTTAGCTCTCCAACATGGGGTAAACTGGGATTATTATAAATTACTACATAATTTGTACAATAATTTAGGTAACCTATGTCACAAATTACACAACAGTTATGTTTAATTGATTCAATTCACGAATCATTTTAATAATTACAAATTAATTATTCAAGCATTAAATGGTGCATGGACATATGAGACCAGAAAAAACTCATGCTATTAGAATAAATTATATGTTGTGAACTGTTTGCTCAGTTCTAATTCAGAATCACTAGCCAGCTTTCGCTGGTAAAGGCCATATTGGCAAGTTTTTCAAGCATATATTTGTGGTGGGTCAAATTGGAAAAATATATGTTGAAGCTATTCTTCCCCCATTAATTCTTATCAGCAACTAAATGCCCCACTTCATCCTGCCCCATTATCCGCCACTGCACTCAGCCGCCATGGATACAGCATATTCATTGGGTGTTTCTCCTAAATTTGGTTGGTACTCACCTGAGATAAAAGGAATAGCTCTAGTCTGAAAGATATTGTTTCATGAAAGTTAAGACTGGAGCACAAGATGACTGACATCATGGAGGAGCCAATTTGCTGAACTTCTACAAACCACCCCAATTTGAAACTTGAATGAGAACATCTGTCACCTGGGAAGCTTCTGGAGCATTTTCACTATTAATTATTTATAACGAGGGAGGGGTAACAAAAAAGGCTACTGACCTACATGTGGAAGTGTTTGCTTTAGAACAGCAATGCAATTTAGCCCCATCAAGGCCTGTTGAAGGAGGAGGATGCACAGTGACACCAGGGTGAACAGACCTTGAACTCTCAAGAAAACACTGCCAGAGTGGATCTTGAGGCAGAGGCATTGTTTTACATCCTTCTATAAGTCCATCAACAATTTCAAGTTCTGTTTTCTTTGACATCAGAATCTTTTTACAAGCACTTTGGCAGGTATAATCTTCTGCTCTGTCACAACAATACAAACCTAAATATTCAAAAGAATAAAAATTGTCATCTATCACCTGGCAGCTATCTAATGACAATAACAAACATATTCTTTACCACGGTGCTTTACATTAAAACATGTTGATAAACATTTAAATAAAATCAACAACAATAGCAAGCAGATGCTTCTTTAGTTTTAAATACTAGCAGACTGAACCCTCTGAAGAAAAGCAGAGAGTGATCTATGGCATTAATCGATTATAACAATTAATAACACTCACCCCAAAATCTAATAATATATTATATATTCCATTTCAATAAAAATGTTTTTTTTTGAATGTTATAAAAACATTTTACTTACTATCTGTAGGGTTTCTCATTGGATATGACTGTGTGTAGTTGTTCACGCAGTGTATTAACTGAGGGCTAATAGAGGCACAGTAACTTTCAACTGCTTTTATTTGTGAAGGACCAGGAGAAGAGTCTGTCCGAAAAATTGCTTGACAATATTCCCGGCAGTTTGTATGATGTCCTGCATAACTGCAACAAACTGATCCCACTGGAAACACATGAAAAAACAACTATGTGTTCCTGTGCACAGAAACAAATATATAGAAAAAGAACATACATACTCCACCAATACATTCACTTAAAGACTTAGAATGACATTCATACTACTTACTATTCTAAAGAAGGACCCCATTTTTGCAAACTCTACTAAAATTATTATCAGACACATGGAAATTGTGTGGGTCTGCAGGCTGGTAAAGGGGCCAATATTTTCTGGGTTTACCAAGGGTGGAAAAATCCTTACAGCTAGTCTTGGGCTCGAGAGAGTTTTGGTGACAGTCAGATTTTAGATTCAGTTATTTTGCTTTTACATATTTGTAATACAACCATACATGTATTATAGTACAATTAGAATATACACACTAAGGACTAAAGAGAGCAGCTGACCCCTGTACCCTATAGGATAACTTAGGTTAAGAAATAAGCAGAAGTTAGGTTTGGGGCATAAGTGTACAGGGGTCTGGAAAACAGAAGTTGCTAGTGTGAGAAAGTTAGAGATAAATTGGAGATACAGTATTATGGGAAAGTAAAAGTTAGCAAGAACATGACCCAGGGTAATGTTACCGTTATGCTTTGCTTATAACAAGCTTGAGCAAGCTTTTTAATGATTGTTTTTAAGAATTGTGGATGTTTTATTAAAATGCTATCTGTATTGATAGAATGAGAAGGACTTTAGCCCAGATGTTAATTTAAATAATGTGTAATGTAAAGAGCCAATAAGGAGGTGGCAAAACTATAATTATGCTATGGGGCAGTTTAATGTTAATTAGTATTATAACAGATAATAAAAGGAGTAGTTTTGCTAAATTGCAAGAGCCCTCCAATTAACATAAAAAAGGATACCATTAGGTTCCAGGAATATAAAACTGTACTTCAGTCAGTGGACTGATCACCCATTCATAAACTCAAAGATGAAAAAGTGTAAGTATAATTGTTGTATTGTGTAAGAGATAATTGCATGCCTGTTTGTTTAACTAATCATTTTCCTTTTAAATAAAGGTTGGTTTTATCGAAGTGTCAATCAGTGATTTAAATAAATTTTTCTGTAACCGACCTAGATGTTGGAACCTAAAAACTAAGTTGGATTTTATTGCACTCTTATCTTTAACAACTTAATATTAATTGGGGACATTTCAACATAAAAGTTACAAAAGGTTACACCCCAATTCAAAAAACAAGAGATCGAATAAATCTGGCTCATTCACATAAAAATATTTGTTGCCACATTATTAAATACACACAGACACTTCCTGAGAAATGTTTTATCAAGAGAGAATTCCATGTGTGTAACTTCTTTCATTTCTTCCCCTCCATCCTTTTTCTACTAATAGAGACATTTGTGCCAAGACAGTAACTTTGTTGATTGAAATTTCATCTATACCTATTACTTATTTTTCACTTTAATTCATAAAATGGAGTAAAGTAGCAGAAACAGATGAACTAAACTAAATATATATACAAAAATACACACATGATCCTGCAAACACTTAAGCATATAACTTTACTCATGTGAATAGTCCCATTTATTTCACTCATGAGCTCCCTCCCACCCCCCTCACCCCACACACATCCCTTGCAGGTGTAGGGGTGTAAATACTGAGAATACAGAAGGGAAAATAAAAATGGACAAAAATAAATATTAATACATTTAACTATATAGAGAATACTTACTCTCGTTTCTGTTAATGCAACTAAAAAGAGCATTCTGCAAACAAAACAAAAAACAATTACCAAAAACCAAAGAATTTCACATATCAATAAGTGTTCAGCAATTTCTTAACATTACACATTATTTGTTTAACAAAATGGAATTAATTAAAGAAACAGTCTACTGTTAAGTTGTATCTAAATAGCACAAGTAGAAGTAGAAGTGTATAATGGATAAAAGGGCATATTTGCTTAAAAATAAGGAAATGAGGTAAATAAAAATAATTTAAAAGACCATGTATCATTCCAAATTCTTTTTGCATATTTTAATGGAACATATAGGAAGGTTAATCACCTAGACAGAAAGATCTTCATAAACTACCTCAAAGATAAGGAATAGAATATACAAAGACAATATTAATGACTGTTAATTTAGGGCAAATCCTGCAGTCTAAATTCCCACAGAAATCCATGGGAGTTTAGCCTGCATAAGGAATCAGTATGCATGGCAGGCTAGGACCCTCAGTGAGTCCTATCCTTTGGAGGCAAATGAAAGTACAAAGAGCAGGAAAAATTAAAAAAAAATTTACAAGTTCATGTGACATGACAGTTATGGTACAGAACAACAATATTACTGTCACCAAAAACTTTAGAAAATTATATTTTAAAAGTTCAGTGGAATATGAAGGAAGTGTTTTCTCATCTAAAATGAGAAAGATAAGTCTTGTGTGCAAACACAAAATGGACACACAGAAACTTGACAATAACATGGCTTACTAGTTAAAACCAGTAACTAGGTGGCAGGCAGATTTTATATTCTAATCCCAAATAAGCAAGTGGGGAAAGTCACATGACCTCATTGGAAGGCCAGCCTTCAAAGCAGTAAGCCGTATTGACCACCTCTGCCTGTGTTTACAGACATGAATAAGTAATCAGCTCTTATGGACGTGAATAAGTAGTCTGTGTGTACAGAATGTTTAGATGCTGATATTACTTAGGCAGTAGGGTGTAATTACCTAGTTTTAAAATTGATCTTGATAAATTTGGGAACTGGATAATAAAATGGAGTTGGTACAATAACAGGACGCAGACGCAGTTAACTGTGAGGTGACTTCAATTCCCATATTCTTATGTTCCCACAAAAAAAACCTCACTGAATTTACTCCTAAATGTAAAACGTTTGCCTCCATGTGACAAAAAATTAGCCAAAGTTCTGAGCATCTGATTTGTTACACTCGTATATTAATGATCATGTATGCCAACACAATAACAAAAGCATGTGCTTCTGCCAGCAGATTTTCTTTGAAATAAAAGCTTAATGCCAACAATTAGAATAAGTATTTTTTAAAGAAACAAACAAAAATTAAATGAACTAGTAAGGCTGTAAATCTAGTTCCTGCTAATCTACAAGGACAAGTGACCTTTGTCCACCTTAGCTTAATAGAAATGAAATAATTTTTGCAAATGATATTTATTTTTCATTATTGAATTTATTTTCTTTTGGCACTTCTCTCAATGAAAAGTCAAACAAAAATTAATCTATTCATTTTCCATTTCTGACTCTCCTACTGTAACACCAATGTAACAATGTGTGGACAAAAACGCTGCAAGAAAATGTTGGTTTAAAAATCCCTTTTTCTGTTAGAATATTTTAACTGGAAACAATTTTATTATCTGGGGTTTTGATGAACCTTATTTTTATAAAACCTAAATTCTGGGCCAAATCTGAATTCAGTGTTTCTAATTTGGTTAATTACAAGTTTCATTAAAACTCTTCACCTGATCTTATCAATCTAGATTTTTGCTCAGCAAAAGCTTTAAGACGAGCCTTGTCTCTTTATGCCTCAGCAAACTAAGATAGGAAAAAATGATTAAATTATTTACCACAGTAAATAAACAAACAACTCCAAGATCATGTCCTCTAGATCTACACCCTTGGAAAAAAATCAGCTAAACAGGAAGACTGACTCTGGGAAAAGGGAAGCAGCCTAAGAAGGAACTGCTATAGCACAGGCCCAGCAATTAAAAAGACAAAAAACCCAAACACACATTACAGAACTGACTTACTATACTATTTAAAGACAAAAAAAAGCATGCAAAAAGGGAAAAAATAGTGATAAAGGATGTATCTAGGTGAGTGCCCAAACCTCTGCTGCTGCAATATCACTATAATCAATTAAGTTATTTTAATGGCTTCTGATGGCCAAAACAGTCTTGATTGTGAAGATCAGATAAGAGTTTTTAAATGACAAATTTTATTAACTAAACTAGAGACACTGTAAAGTCTAAATTGGCCCAGAATTTGGTTTTATAAAATAAGAATGTTATGAAGTCAGTGGAGTTATACCTGCAGAGAATTTGGGCCTGAATGGGCTCCCAGCTCACAAGGCCTTCAACAGTTAAAAGGTATAGGGAAAGATTGTTTGAGGTCACCCTGCCTTTTACACCTCCAGAAGTTGGGGAAGGATACTGACCCAACAAATGCCTCTTTCTAGAAGGCTCCGAGTTCACATACCCAAAATGCACTTATCCCAAGAGTGCGAGAATTTTGAATTCTTGGAGAACTGATTAAAAAGCAGAACCTTCAATGAAAACTAGATGCTGTATAGGGGCTTTCTTAAATAGGAAATAAAGAGCTATCAGGCTAAAATACATAGATCCCAATGAAAGACTTGGAAGAGAAGAAAAACTGGGGAAGGAGGAATAAACTGCTAAGAAATTAAATTTGTACATTTTGCTTCAACTAATTCAAATGTGGACATATTAAATAAAGGCGCATAACAGATGACCATTTTCCTTCATTAATGTCCCACTCTTGCTCCCTGTGAAATCAAGTACAAAGTTCCAATTTTTTCTTTTCTCGGGAAGATATTGTAAAATGATGTTCTATATGTAAGACTATTTTAGATAAGAAAACTGAAAAACATTAATGCTGCTCCCTTTTTCCCTTTCTTGTTCCATCTCCTTCTCTTCCATTTCAACCCCAAACACACCCATGCTAAAGACATTCATAAGTAGTCACATGATCTTCACATTCTGTCATACTTTCCCATAGCTACCCCACACCTTTTGGTCTTTTTTTTGGGGGGGGGGGGGTTGTTTATTTTTGTTTTCCCTTTGTATGTCTATTTAGATTGCAAGCTCTACAGAGCAGGGGCCATGTCTTCCTACATGGTTATGCAGCATCTAGTGTATTGTGGAGGCCATAAAAACAACAACAGTAATATGAGAAATTGGTCTTCCCTAAAGTGTAACCATGATTACATAAGAGGGAATGCATCTCACTGGGTAGCTATACCCTGCATGAGACCTATCAAACCAACAGTAAGATCCTGGTTCAGGACACCAGAGGAGAGAGAGGTGCTACCACTGAGACCTATCAGCACTCTCCTCAAGAAACTGTCACTGATATGTAAGGCTAATTGCTATCAGGAAGTTTTGTTATCAGAGAGCAGGGACTCATTAGGAAAAGGACTGTATAGTTCTACTGGGAGCCAGAAAAAGAGAAATGAATTCCTTACTGAACTGAGAGCTGTAGGAAATGTACTCCTATTGAGTATGAGTTACAAGACGCTCAAGCATTCTTGTTTCTGTTTGAATCCTGCCTGACATAAGGGTTTATTTTATGCTGAGGCCTGAACTGCAAGTCCAGACTTTCTCTCTCCTTGGGGCAGTCATCACATTGACCCGGGTATCAAAATGCTGTTTTCTACATTCTAATAAAACTGATAAATTATCTGACAATCAACTTTCAGTCTCAAGGAGACAGAATCTAGCCTCTGGCTTAGTGGTAGAAAATGTATTTATTGTATAGAAAAAAAAAACAGATAGTGTAGTTATTTTCCACTGTATCAACAAATAAGCATATTTCTAACTTCAAAGTGTTACTATAATAAATTCAAGAAACAAACCATGAGTTATTGAGATGTCAATCAGCAGCCATTCTAGCTACAAGTCGTCATTATTGATGACTTCTTATCCACAGAATGGCTGATAATTGATGTCTCAAGAACTCATGACACCAATAAAGTATACAATTACTAAAAACCATTAAAACAACATATCAACCACACAGAAATTCAAAAGACTATCTGCTCAGCATAATGGTCCACAAACAAAAAATAATGAACCACCACCACCACCCAGCTCTTCTTATACCGCTTCTCATCAGTAGATATCAAAGCTCTTTACAAAGGTCAGTATCATTACCCCAAAAAGGCATCCAAGTTTTATCTTCATTTTTTCTATTATTCCCCTACAAATCTTTAGTACTGTTACTGTTTTAATATTTACTTCCAAGTACACAGCAGTAACTCATTATGCCTCCATCAGTTTAGAGCTTTCCACAAACTATTGCTGCTGCCACATCAATTTTCAGTTCAGTCCTCTGGGTAGCAATTTTTCACCTGATTCACTTCAGATTTTACCCCTTTCCTGCGTGTGAGGCAAATCCTGTCCCTTTCACCAAATCAAGTAATTGGGCTCAGGCAGTGGTTCAAGTAGAATTCATTTCTTACCAGTACACTGCACTCATCGAAGGGACACAAAGAGGGGGCACCAGCTAAAGGAGGGGCATGTGACCTCCCCACATGACTCCTCCCCACCCCCAGCCTAGGGCCCAGCACTCTCCCCGGCCCCTCCCCATGATCCATCCCACGTTACCTGGGGGTGGGGCTCTGTCCTCCTCCCGCTGCGCTGGAGACTTCTGAACCACAGGGTTCTCCAGAACCACAGCAGCGAAAGGTGCAGAACGTGGGGNGTCCCCCCCCCCCCCCCCCCCCCCCAGCCCTGTCCTTCGGTGGGGCTGTACAGACTCCAGACAGGAGACGCACCTGCGTGGAAGGGCTGGGGGCGGTACAGCTACGCCGGAGGAGCTGCCGGCGGCCCCATGTTCTGCTCCTCCTGTGTCTTTCCAGTACAGAGTACCGGCTATAAATATCTTACTGGTATGGCATACTGGACCATACCACCGTACTTGCATGACTGGGCTAAGGAAACGGAGAGAACTCATAGCAAGAGGGTTTGTTACAGACAGAATCATCATCCTATAGCTGCAAAGTAAAAACAGAGCAATTCTATTATTGCTACTAAAGCCTCAAGGTTGCAGTAATGTCCTTGGAACTCTTTCCCATCCCCGTGGGTGCGGGGGCGGTAGCAAATTGATCCGCATAGCCACAGATCCACTGGCCCTGCATAGCCACAGATCCAATGGCCTCACACCTTCAGCATGGTGGAACACAGGGTGCCCTCAAAGGAGCTGTGCTCCACAGCAAGTGTGGGGTATGGTCCTACAGGGTCCCAACATTTCCCCAACCTTATGTTGTGGAACCAATGGGCCACTTTTAGATATGAAAAGGATAGGGTTTGTCCCTTTATCAAATAACACGCACAATTTTGTGGGTTAAGGTGGTAGAAGATCACGGTCTGTGTGAGACTTAGGCTACTTTTATAGCATAAAAAAAAAGAAAACACCGTGCCCTCTTTTCAAACTACAATTAGAGCTAGTCAATTTTTTTTTTAATTTCATGAAACATTTGTCATTTGAAATTTAATTCCTGAAAATTTTCAATTTTTTTTATTAAATTGAAACAAAAAGTTTAGCATTTAGAAGTTTAATTGTTCTTTCCTCACTTTTTCCCGCCACTGGAAAAGACAGAGGGAAAAGCACACTTTTTTAAAAAAACCTTCTTTTTTCCCTCCTGAAAAGGTGGGGCTGGGGCTGAAAAAACTAAACGTATTCTTCCACAATCAAAAATATTTATTTAAAAAAAAAAAATCATTCAAAATTTGCCAAAAATCAAAATAGGTTCTGTCAAAAAACATTGTCAAAAATATTAACAAAATTTTGACTGGCTCCAACTTGTGCTTTTTAAAAATAATTTCAAAGAAGCATTCTAGAAACAGCTCAGAATCTTAATACACCTTAAAACTCCCTTTAGTACTGTGTTGCATTGATGATAATTTTATATGAATAAATAAATAAATTAGGCATGAAACGATAAAGCATTCCAACATGTCTACTTAGTGTTAGTTTGTTTGGAAAAGATACTGTTCTTCTCATTTGGTTAGAGCTATAAGACAGCAGTTTTGTTTCAATGAAAAAAAATGAATATACTTCTAGGTTACAACCCCTGCACTTCTCAAATATAATGGTCCCATTTAAATATTAACAAATCTGTGAAGAGGGTGAAATGCCTCCAATCTCCACTGAGCCCCAATACCATGACAGGAAAGTCCCATTTAGAAATGAAAGGCCTGTCCTGGAAAAGTCAGGAACATGAAGTCATTAGTCTACATTTTCAAGAGTGACTAGCGATTTGGGGCACCTCAAGTTTTGGACAGCTAAGGGGACCTGATTTTCAGAAGTGCTGAGCACCTGCCCATAGAAAATCAGGCTCTAACATGTTTCAAACTGGGCACCCAAAAACACTGGCACCCAAAATCACCAGTCATTTTTGAAAATTTAAGCCATTGTATATCCATTCTATAAGTATAATTATGTTTTGTAACCATTTTGTCATAATCATCTGAACTGATTACAATAGATGTTTTAATCATATCCACACGTCGGCTTTTTTTCTACAACACAACCATCTGTCAGCTATGTTTTTGCATCTACACCAAATAAGCTGCCTGATCATGTTTGTATCAATGTATACTGGGAAAATCTGGGCAGCTATTCAGTACTACCTAAAGGGGGGCGTGCCCAGAAAATATACACAAAGGTAGTAAACTCTGTGATGTCTGGTTGCACAGGGAGCTAGAGGGCAGAAGGATCAACAAACCAGTCACTTACGCATGGTTAGCAGATTCTGTCCATATAATAAAGCAACTGTGTTACAAATGGATTACAGTAAGACAACCATGTGACAAAGTAGGTTGCTGGCAAGGATGCAACATTATTAGCAGACATAGTTACTAACTGAATATTGACCATGTTGTGTG
Source organism: Platysternon megacephalum (assembly GCA_003942145.1). Classification (NCBI taxonomy): domain Eukaryota; kingdom Metazoa; phylum Chordata; order Testudines; family Platysternidae; genus Platysternon; species Platysternon megacephalum. The sequence continues at coordinate 489,197 of QXTE01000206.1, read as the reverse complement.
TGGACACAAACCATGTTTAGTTGCAAACTCATTTAAAAATTGTAGAGAATAGGACCTTTACAACTTTTAGGCCTGGTCCACACAGTAACATTTAACCATTTGTACTCAGTTAATGGGATGGTTTGCTCAGACTGTGCCTTTTGATCACACAGAATGCGACCACATTTTTTCTGAGTAGCCATGACAGCTACCAGCATTTCTTCTCAGCAAGAGACCTGCACTGGGATATGGTTATCTTCATGAAATTGGTTCAGCACACTTTTTTTTTTTCCCCCATTTTGCAAGATGGACGGGATCCCTTAACCATGTCTGTGTCCTCCTTCCTTTACACTTTCTGGATAGTAGAGCATCTCAGAGTGCATTACCCACATGGTGCAGCTCTCTGCTGCTGAGGGTTAGCCAGTTTCCCAGAAGGCACTGATACAGTTAGGCAACATGGTAGGATGCAGCTATACAAACATAGTTAGGATGGCATTTTAGAGAAAACCAGGCTGAGGGGAGAACATGATACCAGTCTTCAAATATGTAAAGAGGACAGTGATGACAGTTCTCAATGTACACCCAGGGTAGGATAAGAGGTAATCAAAATTAGTTTGCAGCTAGGGAGATTTAGGTTAGATAGTAGGAAAAACTGTGTAGCTATAAGGATAATTAAGCACTGGAACAGGTTATCTAGGGAGGTTGTGGAATCCACATTACTGGAGGTTTTTAATAACAGGTTAGACAAACACCTATCAGAGATGGTCTAGGTAGTCTTAATCCTGTCTCAGTGCTGTGGATTTGACTAGATGACATCATTAGGTCTCTTCCAGCCCTAACATTGCTATGATTCTAAAAACTGCTATATGGTCATAAACTGAACTGTGTTATTTGTAAATTAAGCTGACCATGTCTTTAATTGTAGTTTGTCTTAAAAGGGCTATTAACCATGATTTTATAACTAGAGGCATAGTCACAAGTAAGTTAACAAGTGATAAAAAAGCTGCCATCACAACCATCTTCCTGAATCTACATTTACCATAATAAGTTTGTAACAGTGCACTGTGAGAGAAGAAAGCTGATAAGAAAGCAAAGAGAAGGTGAAGGAAAGGATAAAACAGAGATATTGAGGGGGGGAGGAGGAAGGGAAAGAAGACGACAACATCAGATGAGCAGAAAAAGGAATACGAAGAGCAAAATCACCTGTCAGATAGGAAAATGAGGCTAAAAACAATTTTATAGAGAAAGGAAAAAGAAAAGCCCATATGGTGCTCCATTTTCAAAATACTCATTTTACATTAAATGATCAAAGATTGCAAAATATAAATTTATAACAACATTATCACAGAAGTCTGATCCCTGTTTTAAAGGAAACTATTCTGGTCGCTTCTTCTGTATGTGAAGTTGCAATCCTCAATTTGTAATACAGTATTTTCCACAAACAATTATGATATCACCAATATAGCATAATGACTTCCAGGGAGGAATAAGATTTGTCATACATGCCACTTTATGCTAGCTAGGCTAAATTAGTAACAAAAAATGTCTCAAGTAATAACAGCTAGTTAAACAAATAATGGAAAAGGCAAACAGAGTTTACTCTGCAGAGATATTTTTCAGATTTCTCTGTGGTATCAGAAGATCTTTGAAGTTCTTTTGTCCAGTACTAAAGGATCTACTGGTTTCGCTCTTTTTGGAGCTCATCAGCTGCAGGCAATGGCCTAATTAGGGTGTCAAACACACGGTCTACATAAGGAACCTTCAGTATCAGAAGAGAAGCTTCTGCATTTGCAGTGCTGAATACAATTTCTTTTTTAATTGTTGAGTAACCTGCATCTTGAATGAAGAATGACAGCTAATGGAATTAGTCTTACCGTGCAAATCGGAAGTGCATGTGGTGTTTGGTGCTTACATCATGGCATCTGTATTATGTTTACCATATGTGGACATAGTTAGCTGGTGAAATGAGCTCTTACTGTGGAAACACCAGTTAGGTCATAACCAGTTTGAAGGTAGAGACTAACCAATTTAAATAATTTCCATTTAGGCATATACCCAACTACAAATACTCTAGAAAATTTGTAGTAGGGTTTCATTTGATCAAATTACTAACCAAAGCCTTCTCAATCTCTAAATTAGTTGGTAAATTGTGAGGTTGAAGAAGAAAGCCAGGAGGTAAATGTACTGTGTTTAGTAGGGTTTAGTGACTATCTTCACCAAGAATTTCAGATGTGGGTGTAAGACCACTTAAACCTTATGGAGTACAGGAAAAAGAGGATCAGCCACTAAAGCCTAGAGCAGGGGTAAGCAACCTTTCAGAAGTGGTATGCCGAGTCTTCATTTATTCACTTTAATTTAAGGTTTCGCGTGCCGGTAATACATTTTAATGTTTTTTAGAAGGTCTCTCTCTATGTCTATATTGTATAACTAAACTATTGTTGTATGTAAAGTAAACAAGGTTTTCAAAATGTTTAAGAAGCTTCATTTAAAATTAAATTAAAATGCTGATCTTACGCCGCCAGCCTGCTCAGCCTGCTTCCAGCCTGGGGTTCTGTTCACCTAGGCCGGCAGTGGGCTGAGCGGGGCCTGCGGCCGGGACGCCGGCTGGCAAGGGGCCGGCAGCCGGGACCCCAGACCTGGGGGGGGGGTTCAGGGCAGAGGGTGTGGGGGGGGGG
>QXTE01000206.1:432109-479964 GCA_003942145.1 Platysternon megacephalum | reverse complement strand
GGGGTGGGGAGGTGCAGGGCAGAAGGCTGGGGGTGTGTGGAGGTGCAGGGCAGAAGGCTGGGGGTGTGTGGGGGGGGAGTTCAGGGACCAGGGCAGAGGGCTGGGGGTGTATGGGGGTGCAGGGAAGGCGGCTGGGTGTGTGTGGGGGTTCAGGACAGAGGGCTGGGGTGCTCGGCTCGTGGGGGTGCTCCCAGCCCCCTGCCCTGAGCGGCTCATGGCAGGGGGCTGGAAGGGATATGCCCTGTTCCACCCCCTTCCCCAAGGGCCCGACCCTACCTCTTCTCTGTCTCCTCTACGGAGCAGGGAGCACGCTGCGGCTCAGCTCCGCTCCCCCTCCCCCTCGCAAGGGGGATCAGCTGGTCGGCGGCAGGGAGAGGGAGGGGGAGGGGCAGGAAAGCACCACGCTGGGGAAAGAAGTGGAGGAGGGGGAGCTTGGCTGCTGCAGGACCAAGCTTCTGCCTCCTGCCCCCGCAGGGTAGAGCGGTGGGCTGGGGGGCTGAGTGGGGCTGGGACCGTGGCAGGCAGTGGCGTGCCACCCAAAATCGGCTCGCGTGCCGTGTTTGGCACACGTGCCGTAGGTTGCCGACCCCTGGCCTAGAGCTTATTCACTTTCCTAGATGATGTAAAATAACAACAACAAATATTTTCAGAAATAGACTGTATAGAGAACCCAAACAACCTGAACTTCAATTTTGACAGGATAAAAGGGAGACTTGTTTCCAACCCCACCGGTTCTTTACAACACCTGTCTTTTAATGGAAGAAAGAATGAAGACAAAGAGCCCTGGAAAGTTAAATGTTGACAACACAAACTAGTAGATGTGTCTTGATAGTGGCCAAAGCCTGCCCAGGCTTGCTAAAACTAATCAGGTCACCTTTCATATCAAAATATTAAGAAGCAAGGTAGACAGAAAGCTTTAATTGTCTTAAGCTTGCACCAAAGATAGTCTCCATTTCAAGGAACAGGTCTCTCCTAGAGCTTTTACAGAAATTTGAATAGTACTTTTTCCACTTCTTGTAAGCATTTATTGTTTAAATTAACCATGCTGCTTTTGGCAGAAGGAGTGGGGTTGGTGGATAGGGTTTCAATTAAGGATCTGATATTTAATCTGAAATAAGAGCCAAATAAAATAGGCAGAGTGAACTGTGGTTCCATTGACATGGCTAGAAAAGCAGAACATGAAAATTGGTAGCTTACCTCAGAAATATAAGATTTACATATAACGTGCCTCATCTTCTTGATTACATTATGAAGACGACACAGAGAATGAAAAGCCTGAAGGAAGTGCTAACTCTAATCTAACAGAAAAGTATCTGTCACTGAGTGGATGATTTTCCACTCTTGAATGGGATAGAGAACAGAATTGTCTCTGCGGAAATTATGGTATCACCATTTTGGGGGGACAGTTTTGGCTACAGATTCCTTCCTTTACTGATCTTCTTGCCCATGTCTCAAGTCATCTGCAAATAAATCATGATTCTCCACAAGATGAAGGGCAGCTGGAAAAACACATTTTATCCTTCACACTCAGATTCATAGTCTCCCATCATCACAGTTGGATGCAAGCTCCTTGTCCTCTACCTTGTCCCTTTTTCACATCAGGCAGAGTGGGGACTTGAACCTGGGTCTCCCACATCCCATGGGAGAACCCTAACCACTTGCCTAAGGGTTAGGGTACTCCCATGGGATGTGGGAGACCCAGATTCAATTCCCCACTCTGCCTGATGTGGAGAAGGGATTTAAACAGGGATGTCTCCCACTTCACAGAAGAGTGCCCCAACCACTCTGCTATGGGATATTCTGGGGAAGGTCTATCTCAATCTCTCTTGTTGAGGCAGTTCCACTTTATTCAAGTATTTAATACAGTCATTGGGCCTGAGACCGAGAGAATAACTCTATAGCCTGGTGGTTAGAAGATTCACCTTCAAGTCCCTGCTTCAATAGCCAGTGAATTAAAACATCATTCACCCACTTCTAGAAACAAAGAATCTCAGAGATAAGCATACTGACCACTTAGCTTCAATACATTTATGTTCAATCTGGTTTCTATGAACATTTAAAAGCCAAGAACAGTAGCATGCTTTAGGGGTATGTCAAACAATTTATGAGCCTTTTCCTCTACTAATGAAAGTTCTAGATTTAGAGGACCCAAAAGCTCTTTGAATTGTTGCTAATCTGAGCACGATACTGAAGCTACAATGATACTACCATCAGTTAATGTAGAAATTGTTTGGACAGCTTCATCATGCACCTGCTCTTCATTACCGTTAATAGCAGTCTTCGACAGTATATGCTAAACACGGCAGCTAGAGGTGGTGGCGACTCTTTGCTGGTGAGACAGGGACAAATTCTGTATTTCCCTGCTGAGAGCAAAGGGCATCATATTTCTCCGAGGGCCTTTTTGGGGCAGAGGAAAGCAAGGAAGCCATTGGCATACTGGTCACTTTACCCATTTGGCCAAAAGCCACCTGGGCTTAGGGTATAAGCAAAGCCCATAGAGGAATTCATCAAGAAACTTCAGAATGGAAAGAAGATCTGGAACCAACAAAAGAAAAGAGATCTAACATCTCTCTATGATCTTCACTCTGGGGATTCTCTGATCAGACTCCATTCCAAATGAAGCAGAAGACAACTCAGAAAAGCTCTCAAATCCAAACCCTCTGAAATGGAAGTAACATCCTCCCTATAGAAGAAGAATGAAGTGCAATGATAGGGGAAACCGGATTACCTGGAGTCAGAAGAGATGCATCACTCTCTCTTAAGAAGTGGTAGTGAAGGTTGCTCCTCAAACCAGAGACACAACTGTGCCAATACTGGGGACTAGTCAGAACTAGGAAGGCCAACAGAACAGCAACTGTTTGATCCTCTAGCACAGGATTAGGGAGTCACCCTCAGGTGCAGCCTTCAGATCCAATGATATACTGTCCCTGGACCTATGGGATTCGTAGATGGAAGTCCAAGTGAGGTGTCCAAGAGAAATGGTTTGACTGATATCTCTATTTTTAAAACTTCTGACACTGTTCCTAATGCTCCAGTATGCAAAAAGTAAACATGCGGACCAAGGCCTAGGACACAGAACACCTTGGGTTAAAAGAACCACGCGATCAGGCAGATTTCTTGGGGCACATCAAACTGACCAAGACTTGAATCCAAAAGATGGATTCACTATACCAGCCATGCTTTAGCACCACCTCCATGAGAAACAGCCTAAGCCAACACTCCTTTTTACATTTGGCCTAAGGAGCAAAACTGGCAGAAACTAACCATTACATTTCAGTGATTGCCCCTTGCTTTAAGCAACAAGCTTGCTGGTCTGTAAAGGGTATTTTTACATTACAGGAAGGCCACCACTTGAACTCACACTTCCTTTCAGGCTTGACCATGTCAGCCCTTTGAGACAAGTATGAGTTTTCCAGGTCAGGACCCACAGTCAATTTATTCATATATTAAGGCTAACAGAATTAGCCATGACGGAGTCAGAACCACAAGCAATCAAATTGACAAGCAAATTGGGCTGGTTAGTGTCCTGGTAACTCAGACCCAGTATGGACCTGAGGAGGATACCAGTACCAAATGGCACCTTGCAATGGTACAAGCTGTTAATAATTCTAATGAACACTTTTTTTTTTGCTCAACAATCCTACATCTAAAAAATACACTACTCTGACAAGTAAAACTAGCAGTAACAACAAGAAAATTTGAGCCAATGTTCTGTTGAGAATGATGATATTTACGAAGTCTATGGTGATGACAGAAGAACTGAGGACATTTGGGGACATAGTGACATATGTGCCCTTACATTGAACATTTGGATACAGGAGAAGGCATGTGCATAGACCCAATGATTGCCGCTTTTAGATGATTCCATGCTCACAGTAGGGAGGACATGAACATCTCAAGAGCGGGAGCATGCAGAAGAGATCAGATGAGAACCAAAAGTTTCAGGCTGCATTCTTTACAGGAAGTTATCAGCAATATTCATGGATTTCTCAGCCATTGACTAAAGCAGGATTCCATTATCCTATGATCTAGAACAAAAAGTACCAGTACAGTAACTTCGAAGCTGCTATTCACTGAGTGTAAAAAGGTATGTTTGAGACATTATATTTTTCCCCATACAGAGCACAGCATTTGAAGCACATGCTCTTCTGCTACTTTTTAAAAGGTTTTAATTAATGTAGGAAACACGAAAAAGCTACACAAAAAGAAATAAAATGTTGCAAAAATTAAAGGAAATAAAAATACCTTTTAACTGTCCCAGGAGCACCAGGAGGAGTGCCCAATATTGTTCTGTGCAAAAAATAATTTTTATAGTGAATGCGAGGAACAGAAAACTAAAAACTAAGGAACATTTCCACTTACATTTATCAAAGATGGCTGCTACTATTGCTACCAGAGTTATATTATTATTGGTAGAAGTCTACAAGACACAGTGAACTAAATTAAGATAAACTTCAGCCAAGACTTACGAAAAGTGCACTGCATTTAGCAGGGAAAAAAACAACAACAAACTGAAGTTCTTATTGTGTAGGGAAAAGCATAGGCTGCAGTGTGTAGGACTGACATTTGTAGTGTATAAAGGAAAGTTACAGTACTGCCCCTTCAACACAAAAAGTGACCTCAAGTAGGCAATTACGCCCTCCCAGCCTATTATTTCAGGCATTATATCCTATTTTGTCATATTCTCAACATAGTAAACCTCAACTCTACACACATCTTAATAATAAAAACTCACATGCAGTTCCCCTCCCCTGTCCCCCACCCCTTACTTGTCTTTTACCTACCTTTTTGGAAGGAGATGAACAGGATAGTAGAGAGCTGGAAGAAGTGAAGAAGGAAAAAGAAGATATATACATAGGTAGAAAGAGGATGAAAGGAAGACAAGAAAAAGCAGCTGAAAAGGAGCGGAGAGAAAAAGGACAAAAAAAAGAGTTGAAAAAACCCCCAATGAAAGAAAGTGTACTTCAGCTGCATTTTATAAATATTTGGATAGCATTGTTAAACTTTTAAAAATGTATTGATATAATGTTACTTGAACACAATAATAAATATTTAGTAGCTAAAGAATAGGTGCTTTACATTTTCAAAGCGGTCAACAAAAATTGTTTATAAACCCACAATTACAAAATTCACAACTGGGATGCAAATATACCAACCAAGACTTACATATGATTCACACACATTTAAAGTGATGCTGATCCAGCAACATTTACTGAGGGAAAAGTGTCTCCAATAAGCTCTGAGAAAATTGTCACTTTGGTGACAAAGTGAATCTATTATGACACCAACTTGTAGAAAATGGCCTCTTTGGCGACCTCATTTCATGTGCCCCCCTCCTATTTCTTCCCTACACATTATGCTCCATCTTTGTTGTCTTACCTCACTCTTCACACTTATTGGGCTGGTGGGAGGCTGAAAGGAAACTCAGATCCAGTTGTTCCCTTAACCCCAAGCCTCTGCTGATTCCTAAAAACACTAGTGCAGCTCATCTGACTGTATCTAAGAGGCATCTTATGAAAGTTCTTGGGCAGATCCATATATACCAGTATTATGTAACAACAAGCTATGAAAATTTGAAAAGAAGGAATTAATTGCATTTCAGGCTCTTTTATTTAAGTTACCTAGCTTTTATATGATTTGTACTTAAGTACATAGCGTGTGTGTGTGCGCGCATGAGATATATAACACACCACAAGAAAGGAAGCTGAGAGCAGGAGAGATGAAAAAAAAGTCAATGCTAGAAAATTAATTCTAATTTGTCTTTGCATTAAAGAAATACCATCAACATATCACATGTATAAAACAGACTCAGAGATGTATTGATACATGCCAAGTCACACACACTCATCATGTGTCATATGGATTCTGTTCCAGATCACACAATGATTTGAGTTTTGACCAGCCACTCTTATCAACTATTCTGTTGCTCTTCCATCCGTCATATCCAAAACCAATACGAGGGGAAATGCCTCCAAACTATAGGAGACAGTGCATCTACTTTCAGAAGATCAAATAGTTTGTGGAACATCTCGCCCTTACCTTTTGCAAGCTTCCTTGTATTTGGTACAACCACGGAAGCAATTTTCACAATATAGAAATAAATAAATAAATAAAATCTAACCTATTAGTACCAGTAGGTCTGAATTTAGATATAAAAATCAATCATTACAGGTTGTCCAACAAAAGGTGACAAAATCAATAATTACTGAAGATCCATCATGCCAGATTCTTCATTTCAATCCACAATATATTATCACTAGCCCATTATTTCTACCACCTATTATTTAACTTAGGCATATTTGCTCTTTTTCCACCCTGTCCAATTGATCTCCCCTTTCAACATTTAAGAACTTGTCCTTTCTCTCCTCTTTATTTATAAGTTGTTCAGTTAGAAGTTGTGCAAATAGTCAAAAAGAATATTTTCTGTCCAACTGAAGAGAGATCAATCTAGGATAAAATGGAGAAACCATTTTGTACAATTCCAGCCAAAAACAGTGCAAAGAAGAAGAAATGGGCAAAGTAAACATTCTCAGTAACGAGGAGGGTGTTCTTTCACCAGTGTGTCATTTTTAAGCCTCTCTTACCTTTTACATTTCCTCTCCCATTCTCCATCAACACATATTGGCCAACCTCCTACAGCAATGCAGAAATCCAGAAAAGAAAAGGAAACACACCAGCATAACAGAGGAAAAGGTTGCAGATGTGGAGAGCATAGTATAAAACAACAGTAGAGGAGAAAGAGATGCTTAAAATAAAGGTTCTTGTTCAAGAGAATTCAAACTATGATAATCCCAGTAGTAAAGAACTGGAGAAAGATTTTTTTTTCCTAACATTTCTTTGACAAAAGAAATGAAGCAAAGTGTGTTTAATTTAATAACATCTTCTGCAGATTGGGCATTACATTTATTCCCTAATTAGAAAAGAAACAAAGAAAAGATAATTGTACAAGATTATGCATTGTTGATTACGAAAGGTTACTATATTAACCTAATTTATGTAGAACTGTATAATTTGGGGGAAGCGGGGGGGGACGGGACGAGGGGGCATTTGGACTCGGATTTTAATTTGGAAACCAGAGTGAAAGGAAAGAAAGATAATCCTAGCATGATCACTTTTCTTCCAAACAGGAGAGGTAAGTAATAGCTTTCTCAAATTTTCAGGTGTTGAAAGGCATGAATACTAAAGAGAAATTCTGAAAGTATCATCGTTTCTTACCTTAAGGACAGAACTTTTAACATTAAAAAGACTTTAAGATGATTGCTGATGTCTACAGTAACATTGCAGTTACTTAAATCACTGAAAAACTTCATTTTATATATATATATATATATATATATATAAACAACAAACACCTCTAAATAGTATCTTTTGCTATAATCTCCTTTTTTAAATAAAAGCCTATATTTTGAAGTTAAAATATTTCTTATAAAAGAAATGCTCATTTACTCTGAATAAAAAAAACCTCATATGCAATTAGAATTATAAAATTATTTTAGAACCTTCATTTTTGCTAAGAAAAGTGTTTTCTTTTGAGCCATAAAAATTAGTCATGAATTTTTACAAACTTGAGCAATAACTCTGTGGTGTTTGTAAAAATACAAATACAGTAGAGATTTTATTTTAAGTGGCAAATAGTACATTTTGGAATAAAAGTGAAGACAAGTTCTTGTAGAACACAAATGCTGTATACATTCTACAAAGTATAATCAGGCAGAACACTTTAATTTTGTAATTTAAAATATGTATACCTCATATTCTTTTCTGCAAACTTTCAAAATGTCATTTTTTGAAGAAGCCTGAAAGATAATTAGATTTCTTCATTAATGTATAGCACAAACTAATCAATAATGAAATCATACAGCAAAGAACAAAATATAGTAAAAGTATATTTAGATAAACTGTGAACTTCACTCACTTGCATAGTTTCTTCTAGAGAAAAAGAATTATTAAAGGTTTTATGGTTCTGGGACAACGTGATGGGCAACTTTAACATTTTATTCAAATCAAACCATGTATTTATCCACCAAATTGGTTAGAAAAACAAAAACAACACGAGAAGCATCAGAATTTGCGTTTATCTCAAAAGTATTTTTCCTCATTAGTTCTAAAAAAGATAAACCACAATTTTTAGCAAAGGGAAAAGCCCATACAGACCAACATGTGTGCACTAAAAACGAATTCTTAACACCACTTTCCTCTTTCCCCACCAATCACGCCACTACATCCCTTTTTCTACAAAAGACTCTTGATATCACTGATAAACTAATCTCTTGAAGATAGTGCCCTTGTATTTTACTTGTTCTGCAAAGCATCTCACATACCTATTCCTGCTGTATCAGTAATGATAAAAATTTCAAGTATCAATCTTGAAATCTCAACAATCTTTGCTTCAGTTGCTTTCCCCAGTAATTTAAAGCAAAGGAAGGACTTCTGCACTTGTGATAATGCTCTTTGAAATACAGTATAGAAAGGACTGTGAAATGAGAGTCTATGTTGCAAGATTCAAGAATACACTTATTTTGCTATTAGTCCTTCTGATTACAGTCTTTGTACTACTACTGGCCTGACCTTTTACTTAGGCAACAGAAAATCCTGTAGGAGTCAACAGAAGCTGTGCGCTCTTGTACCAACGCTGAGCTTGGTCTTATGCCTCCTCATAGAATTTCCTTTTGAATGCTGGCAACAAAATCTCAGCTCTTAAAATCTGAATTTAAAAGCGAGCAGTACTGGAGTCAAAGCCAAATATTTTCTCAGAATACTTGGTAGTTAGATAAAATATGAGCACTACAATTTAAATGCATATTCTGGAAAATGCATCTCTCAAACAAATAAATGGAAAAAATAAATGGTTATGGTTATGGAAAAGAATATAGATAAGACACTATGATGGTGCAGATAGTAAGCAATATTGTTCCCTAAACAGAGAAAAAAGCAGTGATCAAAGAAGCAAAACAGCAGCCAAAGCCTCTAAAAATCCCAAAGTCTTTGAAAATGAAGCACAAGCCACGATCCCTCTTGAGCTTGTCACTGCTTTCTACTTAGAGAGATGTTTCCTTCACTTCTGAAAACAGAAGGAAACATAACAAAAAAATGTGACTGACCAAAAATAGAATTTCACATAAAATGGTGGTTCTGTGTTTTATTTAAAAAAAAAAAAAAAAAAAAAGTGTCTGGGAACAATCATGTCTTTCACAGAAGACAACCAATGGCTATGTACTCTGGACTTTGTAGATGTTTATATACATTTTAGCGCCGTTTTTTCTATTAAAAATCTGAAAAGCATTCTGTGACTAATTCCACTTATTGCTTCTAGGGTTGTCATTGGCACATTTAGATATGGTAACTTCAGATCAAAGGCTCATCAATATCTTGGAAGGAATCCAAAGAAAAGTTCAATAGGTCAGTGGGATGCCGGCATCTTTAGGATTCAAACTATCCATAGCAGGGCTCAGAAATAGCCAATTTGTGCCAATACACTGTACCTACACCTCTCTGAAGCTACTACATTGCTCTCCAGAATCATAGCATTCATTAAAAACATAAAAGCAAGTAATCAAACACAAAGATGTCTACCTGAGTCTGAAGTGAGCCTGGAACTATAGCTCTTAGACCTGTGAACTCATTTTATTAAGATATTAACTAAGCTGCACAACAATGATAGCTAACTGTGACATTTAAGTTACTTAATTCTACATGTAAGAAAGGGGGGAAGACATCACAGATCTACACAATTTATTGTGAGCCACTTATGTTGCAACACAAGTTAGTGGCATTTGGGAGAGTCCAACATTTCGTTCCACCCCTGACCCAGTCAAAAAGAAGCCAAGCCCAAAGAGCCTAGTAGAGCCAATGGGGAATGCCCCCACCCTGACGTTCCTACCAGTTGAAATGTCTTTCATCATCTTGATCGATCAGTTATTCAGCCCTCATATAGATTGCACCGATCACAATACATCTTCCATTCTTCTCTTATCCTGGCCTTCCTTCTCCATGTGCTGCCATGTCTTTTCATGATGAAATCTTCCTATCTCTTTGGAGATCAACCGAGTAGTTGTTTCAGTTCCCGTGGATACCATGCAGCGACCGCTGCAATCCATCGATTGTCAGTGAGCCTCGCTATATGCCCAGCCCATCGCATTTTACTCTACTTGCTTCCAACAATGACGTCCTGCACTCCACTCGGCTGTCTGATCACTTCATTGGGGACTCGGTTGCGAATTGAAATCCTCAGAATTCTTTCCATCGCCGTCTCTGTGACAGACAGTTGTTGCCCCTCTATCTTCATCAGTGCCCATGTTTCACTGCCGTACAACGTTGCCGGCAGTACTGTTGAGTTGAAGAGTTTGGCACATGTTGCCTTGTTGATTTTTCCTTGGAGGACATCCTGGATAGAACTGAATCCGTGCCAACCTGCTTTCTTTCTTTGGGAAAGATCGTGGTGCATGTTAATTTCTTGGCCCAAATAGACGTATTGCTCGACTTCTTCTATTTGTTCTCCCCAGACTGTTATTTGAGCTTTTGGCAAGGCATCAAATCAAAATTTCATCTTGGAGCGGTTCATTTTCAGTCTGATTTGGCTGCTTTTTGTGTTGAATTCTTGCAGCATTTTCTGTAGTTTGATAGTATTTTCGGCAATCAACACGATATCGTCCACGAATCTAAGGCGGTTTAACTGCTCTCCATTTATGTTGATTCCACCCTTCCCATTCATCCGCCTCATTATCATTTTGAGGCAGGCTGTAAAGAGTTTTGGTGAAACCGTGTCTTCTTGTTTCACCTTTTTTAACTGGGATGCGAAGGGGAGTGTCAAACAGAGTTATATGTGTAGTGCAGTCAGAATTTGCTTCCTTTAGTAGTTTGAGTTGATGCCTTTCTCTGCAAGAGCTTTCAACACTGCATTGATCTTGACGTTGCAGAACGCTTTTTCATAGTCAAAGAAGACAATGCATAAAGGGAATTTGTATTCCCTTGAGCATTCCAATAGCTGGTTTATAGTGAAACTATGGTCCATTGTGCTGAAATTCCTTCGAAAACCTGCCTGCTCCTCATCCAGACTCTGAGAGTCGGTTTGTTGTTATTTTGGTGAACAGCTTGTAGACATGTAAGAGCAGGCCTATTGGATGATAGTTCTTTAGATCTTCATGATCGCCCTTCTTGTACAGCAAAATGGTGTTGGACTCCTTCCAGCTAGATGGCATCTTCTGCATTTCCAAATAATGGCTAAGCCTCTGAGCAAGGGTTTCCCAGAGGTGTTGGCCTCCAGCTCTTATTTCAGTTGTCAGTCCATCTTTTCCTGGGGCTTTTCCTTCCTTCATTTGGTAAACTGCATGTCTAACTTGTTCAGCTGTCTTAGATCTAAGATCAGCCTCCAACCTCCATCCTTTTTCAGTACTAGGAAGTATTTTGAGTAGAAACCCCTGCCCCTGTAAGGGCCATCTCTATTGCTCCTATTCAGAGGAGAGTCTCCACTTCTTGCCTTAGTAGAAGCCCATGAGAAAGTTCCTTGAAGAGGGATGGGGAAAGGGGGTGGAAGCAAGAGAATGACTGTATGGTGTAGCCTGATATTCTGACCTCCCAGACCCATTGGTCTGTGGTGATCCGCTCCCAAGCCTGGTGGAAATGGACAAGGAGGGCCCCAAAAGGAGGGAAGTGGGCTAAAGGGTACAACTGTAAAAATCAGAGGAATGAGAGGATTCCAACCTTCAATCAACCCATCAAAAGTGCTGTTTAGATTATGCCTAAGTGTTTGCAGAGGGCAGATGGGTGGCCCTCTTCCTCTGAAACTTGTGTCTCTTTCTGGGGGTTTTTGCAGGTCTTTGGTACCCTGAGAACTGAGCAGGGCATGATCTCTGGGCATTCTGTGAGCTACTAAAACACTTCTTGCTCATAGGTGTATAAATTCCCAAGGAATGTAGGGTAGCCCTGGAGTCCTTAAGCATGTGCAGAGAGTCATTCATGGTCTCTGAGAAGAGTTTTGTGACCATCAAAGGGAAAGTCCTCTACCATGTTTTGTACCTCTCTTGGAACCCCCTAAAGCTGGAGCCAGGACACCCTGTGCATAACCATCGCCATAGAGATGGACATGGCAGCAGTATCCACGGCATCTAAGGACATTTGGAGAGCAGTTCTGGCCAACAGCTGACCCTCTGCAACAACAGACTGGAATTGTTCCTTGCAGTCATGCGGCACATGTTCAATAAAGGCTGTGAGCATGTTGTAATTAGTAAAGTTATATTTGGCAATGATCACTTGATAGTTCACAAGCTTGAAATGCAAGGTTGCAGAGGACTAAGCCTTTTGGCCAAAGAGGTCCAATCGCTTCTGATCCTTATTATAGGGAGTAGCCCTCCAAAAATGCTGATTACTCTGTTTATTCACAGCATCCATCCTGAGGGAGTTAGGTGGGGAATGGGAAAACAAAAGTCAAAGTCCTTAAAGTGGCACATAATACTTCTTGTCCGTTCTTTTCCACATTGGTGGAATAGCGGCTGGCATCTGCCATACAGTCTTAGCCAGATCCAGGAGAGCCTCATTAATAGGTAGCGCCACTCTGAAAGGTGTTACTGACTGCAAAATATCAAGCAGCCTGTGCTGCTGGTCTTCGACCTCCTCCAGAGGGATGTGCAGAGTGTCCAATATTATTCTAATGAGGTCCTGGAATTGTCTGAAGTAATTGGCAATGGAAGGAGAGAGAGGCATGAGCACCTCATCCAGCGATGACAATGTCAATGGCACTTTGAGGAGTTGGAGGCTAGGGCAGATGAGGAATTCACCCCTGAAAGGTCTCCTCCTGCTTTGGAAGGGTAGAGGAAGTATTTGGATCCCCAATTTCCCTAAGAGATGGTACTGGTGATTTATTGAATTGTTGCCAGTAGGCAGCCCATGGGACCCAATACGGTCATTGTGAGGGTGGCAGATAGGGTTGGTTCCACCGTGATTGATGTGCCGCAAAGTCCTCCCTGCATGAGAGCAGATTCTCAAAGGGGTATGTAGGAGAACCCCTAACAGAAATCAAAGAGACCAACTGGGAGTCCTCTTCTTCCTTCCTGTCCTCCAATGGGGGTGGGGGTAGCCAATGAGAATGGAGGAGAGTCCTGTGCCACAGAGCTGCTACCTGAGCTGGTACCTGACAGCAACAGGGACGCTGGCTCATTCAGCACCGATAGATCACTCAAGTATTGTAACGCCTGTGGTACCAGAAAGGACACCAGTACCGACATTGTAGCCAAGGTCACCATGGTTGGAGCCGATGGTACCAGTAATAATGAGCGTACCACAGGCTCTGTCAGATGCAGATACTTGCTTGATATTGCTTGTACAGTCACCCCCCACTCAGCTCCGTGCATCAGTACCGATGACTGGATTAAGGCCCACAACAGCACCAATGTCTGAGCTGAGTGCTTCAGTGCCAATGGCAGAGCTGAGCTTGATAGTACCGTGTGTTTCTTCTTACTGGTGGAGGGTACAGGCGCCCCCTCCGAGCAGTGTTTCCTCTACTTGGAGCTTCAGGGCGTCGCAGGCCTGCCAGTACTGGAGAAAGAGTCCTTGGCCTCCACAGTACCCTCTAAGGACTTCAACGGGGACCTGGTCTTTTTTGGAGCTGGCTCTTTAGATATGGAGTCTATGCTCCTCTTTTTGGGATTATTCCCAGAGTGTTCTAAAGTCTTCCCTTTCTTAGGAGAAGCATGCCCCAAGGTTGACAGGACACTGTATCTGTCTGGGGACAAATGTACAAAGGAGGGAGGAGAGGTCTCCTGACCTGGCTGAGAGGTTGCAGGGAATGTTCCATTGTCACAACCCAATGGCCCCCTCCCTCAGGGGGTCCCCTGGGGAGGCAGATTAACATTGCATGTTGCTAACGCTGTTGCAAGCATCGCAAGGCATTTTGGGAAGGGTTAAAGTTATGAATGCAGAACGGAAGGTTTCTTTACAGGCGCGAAAGGCCGGAGGGGGAGGAAAGGAGAAAAAAACGGGTTAACTTGATGTTCCAGCTAAACCCAAAGATAAGGAGCTAACTCCAGCCCAAGGCCATTGCACACACTCTGCTACCTGCCAAGAAAGAAGGGGGGGGGGGGGGGGGGGGGGGAAGAGTCCACCCCACCCCAACCAGCCGTGAGAAAGGAGAGTTGCTGAACAAAATTGCAGGGGCCGCAAAAAGGAGTGAGACAACAAGGTCAACGAGGGAAAAATAACGGTCTCACGGCCCTGAAGCCAGTGTGTTTTGGAAAAGCTGAGGAAGCCACGGAAGGCCAGTTTGAACTGGTACACAGAGCATGGGGAACACAGGTCCCTGAAGGAGACGCCCCCAAGAGACCCTGAGATCAACAGCGGACCCTGGACGACCTGTACACGGGACAAGAACTCCCGTCCACCCTTCCCCCTCTTCTTCTTACATTACGCCCAGGCTTGGCCAGCCTCGGGTAGTGTGGGTGTGAGTATGAAAGTGGGTTAAGGCTTGAAGCACTAACACTTTCTTCCTTCCTCTGAGTGATGTGGGGAACCCCCAGCGCTCTCCGCTGTTATTTTATTATTTTATCAATAAAGCTTTAAAACTCCATTACTTGGTGTGCTCCGTCATCTCCTCCCCTAACGGTCCTGCGGCCTCAGCCTGATCATCTGATGCCTCAGGCAGATGGGTAACAAAAATCTGTCACACCATCGCCAATAGCCTGAGCTTTATGTCCCTGTTCTTCCTAGCCCTGGACTTAAGGGCTAAACAAAAGGAGCACTTCTGGGAGATATGGGACTCCTCAGGCAACAGACACACTTCAAGTGTCTGTCGCTCACCAGTACAGCCTCCTGGCAGGAGAGGGAATATTTGAAGTCTGGCAAATCAGGCATATCCCACCAAGAGAAGACAAGTCTCCCGGGGGGAAAAAAAAAAAGTTTAAAAAAAAAGTCCTCTCACCTAAAACTAATTAACTGTACAAACACTAACAACTCCTCTAAACTAACTTTAACAGAAAAAAAGTGAGGAGGAAGGCACAGTACACTCTAGGTTGGATCATGCTAGTTTCCCCGGGCTGACGCAGTAGAGAAGGCACGGATGCGGTTTGCCCATACACCCTATATAGCCTTGGTGTCTGCCACAAGGAGGCATAGGGCGCATGCGTGGGCCTAATGAGCACTCCTAGCTAGAAATCTCCTATGAAGCGTTTCAGAGGTGCATGCGCACCTGAAGTGAAACGCCCATAGGGACACTACTTGAAAAATAAAATTGGATATTTTGGGTAGAAAATGATTAAATCAATCAATTTAATCTTTCTGTACAGTTAATTTACTTAAAGGAGGCAGAAATAAGTTACTTCCGTTGAAATTTTGTTACTGCACCAGTTTAATGCAATTCTTTTTTAAAAGTGTAATTGGATCTTCCATGACTACCAGGAGCGCCGCCAGCTTTTTCGGCGCCCTAGGCGGCGGAAGGTCCCGCCCCCGAAATGCCGCCCCCGACAGCGGCGGCGGAAGGTCCCGCCCCCAAAATTCCACTGACGACCGGGGCGCCAGCGCCCCCCAAATAGTAATGCCCTAGGCGACCGCCTAGGTCGCCTAATGGGTTGCGCCGGCCCTGATGACTACACCTAGTCAGGGAGTTAGTTCTGAGACGCACCCAAAAGAGGATTTATAGACCTCTCTAAGCACCATTCAGGGTAATATAGTTTGTTACTGACTCAAAGTAGAGTCTCTTTACTGAGTTACCAAAACCCCAGCAACCATAAAGGGGGTTTATCTAAGGAAAAAGTGTCAGGGTAGGAGTAAGACCAGACCTGAAATAGAAAGGACAGTTAATCAGGAGCATTGGACCACCTATATTCATTGACTACCATTTCTATATGACAATGGACCTCAAAAGATTATTTATCCTAAAGCCCGAATCTGTGCTTGCTTTGAACTACATCTGAACAAGAGTTATGTAGTCCCTGGTTTTATATTCCGTAGTATGTTAATGAGTTCTTACAACACATTCTTACTCTTTTCAGTCCCTAGAATAGACACATACCATATTTACTCCTTTAAAGCATTACATAAGCTGGTTTTGTTCTCCAATATGTCAAATACTTGTATAGTTATGGTCTTGCTCAAAGTTCACAAGATAGAATTGTCTCAAACTGACTGCACATTTGACTTTTGACCAGAAGTCTCAAATGTGACTGTCAATTCATCCAAGGCTATTGTGGATGAACTTAAGCAGAAGCACAAAGATTTGGGAGGCTTGGTGACCTCAAGTAAAATGCTGCATTCCTGTGTCATACAGAGTTTCCAGCAGTCACACAGACTTTTGCTGTTTAAGCTGCTTTCAGCTCCCCATAGAGATAGCACATTATTTAGGGAGGATGTGGGGAAAGTGACCATGGAGCTTCCAGAACCATGTAATATAAACATCATATTAATTAAGCATCATAAGCTGAGAAGGCTCTCTCGGTATCATAAAGAACTTGTTTACACTATAATCATCTGTGCTTCACTCAGTTATGCTGAATCGCTTTAAGAACAAATTATACCATGCATCCACACTAGTTATGGCTTTACCCATCTAAGTTTTGCTCTGCAACCACATTTGCACCATTTTAAGCCAATTTAGCTCCAGTGGCTTGAGGGTTCCTGAAGGGCATCAGAACAAAAGATATAAACTACAATTTACCATTGCCTTAGCTGGTAAACCTCCTGCGTGTCCACTACCAGACTCCATTCTCTGCCCCCACAACCATGACCCCTAGTCATGCCTCACTACCCATACTCCTGCAAGGTAACTACCTCTCTGGAAATGCTCTCCCCAGGGTCTGCTAATAGTCCCCATTCCAGCTCTGAAAGTCCTCAGCCACAAATCCAGTACAACTCTTCCAACATAATTAAAAGGAAAAGATACAAGATCATATAAATGTTTTCTTTCCTAATTCATTTTACTTATTTTACTAATATTTAGGGTTTTTTATAAAATATTTTTATATTTTATAAAATATAAAATTAAAATATTTTACTAATATTTTCTTCCTGCATTCCCTTTTTCCTCCAAAGGTCACCCTATTGTTATCCTGAACACTTTTAGATTGAAGAGCTATAAATCTAAATTTTGGCCTGTTAATTTCCAAGAAGAGAACTAAAACTGGTTTAGGTCCTCTCCCTCCCCCTCCCCAAAAAATACCGCAAGAGATTTGATGAGGTTCAATTTAGGCTTTAAAAAAAAAAAAAAGGCAGAGCTTCAGTTAACCAAGAACATGATGGTATGCATCACAGGTGTACACAGAAAATGATTTCTTGACCTATTTCATAGTTCTAAAAGTAATTGCAGAATATTTCCCCCAAAATTAAATAAAGTGTAAAAGTGCAGATATAATAAATGAATTTAACTTTCCATATTACTGTTCACAAACTGCAGTGTTCTGTTATGTTTAATACTGATCATGGAAGAAAATTAGAAAACCTCACCTGTTTACATGCTTGTCGACATTCCACAACAATAGCTAGTTCACAGCAACCTAAGCCAACCCAACCATCAGACTTTTTCAAAACACCTTTAAAATAAAATGACAGCAAATATTATAGTAATACAGGCGGCTACGACAAAAATACCTAACTAACTCTACGACTAAGCCAAAGTAGCTAAGAGAGAAAATAACTAAAAAATAAACATTCCTCTTTTCTTTTAAGGCCATGTCTCCTACATGTTATGGAAATCAGATGTGTGCAGTTTATTGTAGACTTTATTTAATAGTATATTTTCAATCAATTATTTAAATTAAAAGGAATGTAACCTATTACATTTCTCTTGCCTTTGTTAAACCTTCAGTCCCTTCCTGGCTTCACTCCTCTCTTTTTCCTTTTCTGCAATAGATTTTGCTGCATCTTTTCCTGAATTATGTTCAATAACAGTCTCATGTTTTTCTTTTGCCCCACCACAGACCCCTTATATAACTGCTTTTCCCACACCATATTCTCTATATTTCTCCCCAACTCCATTTTTTCCTGTTTCTTTCTTCTCTCACTTTTCCCCACAAAATACCTTAATACAACAATTCTCTTTTCTAATTTACACAATTTCTCTCTTCCCCCGTCTCTCTGCATGCAGTTTATCATTCAGGGTTTTGTCCAACAAAGCTAAACACCATAACAAAGGACTGCCTCAGCTGCAGCAGCTTTTTGGGTGGAGGGGAGATGGTGGACCTGTAGCAGTACAGATCATATGAACCCCGGATCCTGATGCAGGGTCCTAAAACTTGCTACGATAAATTTCTTAGAAAAAAATTAAAACAAGTTTCAGGATATTCATGCATTATAGCCTTCCCCTAGGAAACAAGTTGCTAGTAGACATAGAAGAGAAAACAACAGACTAATAAAAAGCCCTAATATGCACACATATATCTTTTAGATTCCTTGGAAACCTTCTTCCATTCCTATGGTCTTGGCTGCCATTTCAATTTACAACAGAGTTAAAAATGGCTGGAGGTCCACAAACTAGGACAGAAAAGGCAGTTTGGCATTTTGGGGAGAGATTAACAGTTTTTTAAAAGTGTTGCTTTTCCCTCTCCATTCCCTCCGCTGCCTTTTCATTTTCTCCCTCTTAGTTCCGCAAGCTGATTTTCAGTGGCACTCACACTGTCCAGGTCCTGTCCACCGGCCTCGGGGCTCCGTTGCCGGCCTGGGGTACCAGCCGCCGGCCCCCTGCCAGCCGGGGTCCCGGCCGCCGGTCCTGGGGGCTCCACTGCCGGCCTGGGGTACCAGTTGCCAGCCCCGCTCAGCCCGCTGCCGGCCTGGGGTTCCATCCACCGGCCCCCTTCTAGCCAGGGTTCCGTCCGCTGGCCCCACTCAGCCCGCTGCCGGCCCCGGGTCCCGGCCACCAGTCTGGGTGGCTCCGCTGCTGGCCTGGGGTCCCGGCTGCCAGCCCAGGGCTCTGCTCCTGGCCTCGGCCTGGCGCTCTGCAGCCGCCCCCAGCTGTGGCCCGCTGGCCCCAGCCTGGGGCAGTGAGAGGTGCAGACAGGGGCAAGAGGTGACGCAGCTCAGCATCCCCACCTTAAAAATTGTTCCATCACCACTGGGATATTTTTAAGTCCTGATTTGCTGCTTACATCACTATCACGCCACATGGAACAGTGCACTGCGTTTGACGTTGTGCATGCCTTCTGTCGCGATTTCTTTTTTCCACTGTGAGTTGAGGGATACATTTGACAAAATGTCAGCTCGTAAGAAAGCAAAGTTAGATATCCGTTCATTTCAGCCTTCTTGGACAGACACATTTGGATTTATTCAAAAGAAGGACCATGCTGTTTGTGCTTTCTGTTGTGAAAGTTTGTCGCACATCAAGTGTTCAACAACATTTTCAAACGAAGCATAAGAAAACCTTTCTTGACGAAGCAGACAAGATGGAATCGATCAAAAAGGCAATAACAGGATATGAGAAGCAAAGCAGTGTTTTTAAATGCTTAAGTGTAAATAAAAATCAAGCTACAGAAGGAAGTTACAAGATTGCACAGTGCATTGCAAAAAACAGAAAGCTGTTTACAGGTGGGAAATATATAAAAGAAGTTTTTCTCAGCAGTTCGGGAGGTTTTGTTCAATGATTTCCCAAATAAAAATGCAAACGTATCTAGAATAAAAGAACTGCCTGTCTCTGCCAAAACAGTTGAGAGACACGTAAGCGAAATGGCAGAAAACATTAACAAAAAGCAGACAACTGCATTAAAAGACACAGCAGTGTTTAGCGTTGCAGTTGATGAGAGCATGGATATAAACCATGTTCCACGTTTGGCAGTTGTTGCAAGATAGTGTGCTTCCGATGAAATCCAAGGGGAACTTTGTTGCCTAAAACCCCTGCATGGCACAACAAAGGGGGAAGATATAGTGGAAAGTTTTGTAAACCATTTTGAAGAACGAGGAGTTGACATCAGAAAAATATTTTGTGTGACAACAGATGGTGCTCCTGCCATGGTTGGAAAACAGAAGGGAACTGTAAAGTTACTTGAAGATCAAATTGGCCACCCAACAGTCAAATTTCACTGCATCATCCATCAAGAAAACCTGTGTGCTAAAAGGTTCTAATTCAGAGCTTAATAATGTGGTGAATACAGTGGTACAAATTGTGAATTTCCTTGTTGCTCAATCTGCTTTGACTCTGACAGTTTCAAGCACTGCTAGAAGAGATGGACAGTGCTTATAATGACATTCCACTTCACAGCAACATTCGGTGGCTAAGTCGTGGCAAGGTTTTGGTGCGCTTTGTAAACTGTTTTGATGCAATCAAGGCCTTTTTATCAGAAAAAGGACAAAACTACCCCAAACGGGATGATGACAAATGGCTGTGTAAGCTCATGTTTCTAACCGACATCACCGCTCACCTAAACAAACTCAACCTCTGTCTTCAGAGTGCAGGGCAAATGGTTCTGGATCTTTATGAAGTCTGGAAGATATTTGTTGTAAAACTAGCAGTTTTTTCTCGGGTATTCAACCTTCGACTTTCCGCTACTTCCAACACATAAAAGAGCTATTGACATATTGCACTGTCAGTGTCGATGAGACTGGAATGTACATGCAACAACTGAAATCAGAATTTTCTGACAGATTTCCAGTGATTTGGCCCAATGCTTTCTTTTCTAATTAAACCTGAAAAGTTCAACGAAAGCAACTTGGATTTGTCTGTATTTCAGTGAATGGGAGTTGAAGATTTCGAAATGCAGCTCATTCAGTTAAATAGCTCAGAATTGTGGGCATCAAAGTTTGGAGATCTGTGGAGTGCACTTGAAGTTATCGAGAGAGATCATGGGGCCTCTATTCTGACCTGCTGGACGTCCCTGCCAGTGAAATTGAACTGTTCGAATAAAATTGCATTTGCAATGCTTTCAGCATTTGGATCCACATACCTGTGTGTACAGGTATTTTCACACATGAAATCTGTCCTCTGTCCCTCTCGGAGCCAGTTAACTGATCACTCAGAAGCCTGTGTGCAGCTTAAAGTATCCAAATACGTGCCAGACATTGGAAAACTCAGCAAGGAAAAGCAAGGGCAAGGATCACATTAAACTGATAAGATCTGCATTTTAATTTAATTTTAAATTAAGCTTCTTAAACCTTTTAAAACCCTTATTTGCTTTACATACAACAATAGTTTAGTTATATAATAATATGAGAGAGAGAGAGAGAGAGAGAGAGAGAGAGAGAGAGAGAGAGAGAGAGAGAGAGAGAGAGACCTTCGAAAAACGTTAAAATGTATTCCTGGCATGCGAAACCTTAAATTAGAGTGAATAAATGAAGACTTGGCACACCACTTCTGAAAGGCTGCTGACTCCTGATGTATAGGGATGTTGATTGCTTTGTTTAAGATCCATCTGCATGGAAGCCCCCGCCACACTCGAATAGTCTGTACTGAATGTCTAGAGCTATTAAAAAGACACATTTCACCACTATATACCAATTATTTTATCAAGGAAATATGACATACATTGTGTGACATAATTCAAAATTGTAAGAGTAAATAAAATGGATTCTCACTTAGACAGACCACCATTTCCTACGAAAGTCACATGGGGTAAACACCCATCCACAGTTAATCACAGGGTTAGCTGCCTGCTACATGCTATTTTAGTATTTAATAATTATATAGCAGTTGTTTCTGTGGAACTTTTGCATGAACAATCTTCAGGAATGTGGAGCTATGGAAACAGTCATCTTGAGAATAAATCCATGATACTGACAGTTTCACTGAAAACTTCATTAAAAAATGTCAATTGAAAAAAGTGAGATAGAGAAAAGAAATCTGTAAGATTTAAACAGTAAGACAAAATGCATGGCTACTGATTAAGGCTCCATGTTTGTCACAGAGGTCATGGATTCTGTGACTTTCTGTGACCTCCGTGACTTCTGCAGCAGCCAGTGCGCCTGGCCCGGGGGCCATCTGAGCAGCTCAGGAAGCCCCCAAGCCAGGCGCACTGGCCACTGCTGGGGCAGTCTTGGTCCCCCCACCTCCCAGCAGCAGGAGTTTGGGTGTGGGGGGGTCTCAGGGCTGGGGTGCGGGGCACCGTGGTTCCCAGCCAATGGGGGCTACAGAACTGGGGCTTGTGGTGGAGCGGAGGCAGCACATAGAGCTAGGAGCTGGATTCCCAGGAGCCAGGTAGGGAGCCTGCCCCAGCCCTAGCCCTGCCACCCCTCCCCCTAGCACCCGGGGTGCCCCCGCAGGCCACCCCCCCTTCCGAGCACCCGCGGCACCCCCTGGGTCACCCCCCCAGCACCCATGGTGTCTCCCCCGGGCCACCCCCCCAAGTTTTAGTCAGGAGTATATAGTAAAAGTCATGGACAGGTCATGGGCCGTGAATTTTTGTTTACTGCCCGTGACCGGTCCATGACTTTACTAAAAATACCCGTGACTAAAATGTAGCCTTACTACTGATCAATCAGAACAAAACTTCCAGGGGACTGAAATCTCTGTTGCAATGAACTGGCTATGCCACACAGACAACACTAAGACCAATCCACTTTTACAACCGCAGGGGTATACTACTGGCATGAAAAACTGAGTAATTAGGCAACTATATTTTGCAGTAGAAGGAGTTTGAGTGTTTCAGGTGTAGTTCCACGTAGATCACATTATTGTAAAACAATGAAATAATCCTATATTAAAGTTCAAGGTAGAACACACAAAGCAGCTACAGATACATGCCAAGTTAAAGATGCCAAAAGAGCCTTGCTATGGTGTAAGTTTTATTGCATGTGGTCCTCTCTCAGGGGTATCTCAAAACCATCATGTGATCTTGTCTATAACATCTTCTGCCACATCTAAATAAAGTTTTGTTGAGTTATGCTTACAATGGCACACAAACTGATTTTGTGACTAAGGCAATCTGAACATACATTAATGGAGTTGTAACTTCTGTTCATAGCAGTCTGGAGCATGTACTTCTAATATTTTTTTGTGAGGTGCTCAAATAGTAGAGATTAGTGTAGTATAAAAGAACACACATTACATAAATGGCTCCTAAACTATGGTCTCTGGACCAGTGGTCCACAGATAGCTGACTAGTTCGATGGTGCAGGCTCTTTTTCTTGTTTCTAGCTGCTATAACACGTTAAAAGGCAGTTAAAAAGCAGATGATTTAAGTCAAAGCAATTTAAATAACTGATTTTAATCATGATTTAAATGTGCAAATAGCAAACCTTGATTTAAATACCTGATTTTATCTTGTTTTGCATTTGTACTTTTTAGTTACCTTCCTAAAGGCCAAAGGACCATTTTTATCAGTGGGAGGAATTACTGTATTATGATTACACATACAATTAAACTAGTTCAGGCAATCCATCTGGACAAGTGATGGCGATTAAAAAAGGCTACTCTGATAGATAAAACATTGATAATGAAGATTCAAGTGGCAGTGAAGTAACTGTTACTTGAAGTAACAGATCCAGGATTTTATCTCAAGGGGCTTCCCTAGGGATTTCATGAAAATTGATCATGTAGAATGCTCTCAGGAACATTAAGCATATAGATGAGAGTCAATGGGACTTAGGTGCTTTTGAAAATATATAGAGTTTGAGTAACAGCCAGCTCCTATACAATCAGAGGAGCTAGCGAACAGGAGCAGCAAACAGAGGAGTTTAGAGAGGGTGTGTGAGAGGGAGATACACCTAACAAACATACGCTAAAAACTTAGGCCAATCACCCCCCCAAAAAACAAAGAAGAGTAAAAATAATGCAGGCTCCCTGCCTGCCCTGGCCCCACACCGCTCCCAGAAGGGGAAACTTACACGAGGTTAACTCTTATTACGCTGTCAATGCCAGTATTTTAAAATAAGACTGAAAGACATTCTCCACCTACCCTTATTGGGAAAGGATATGTGGAGAAAATGAAAGTAACCATAGGCTGCATACCACATCTGTAACCTAGGCCCTCCCTCTCAGACCACAGGAAGAAACTACTATGGTATTTATTTTGTCNGGGGGGGGGGGGGGGGGGGGGGGGGGGGGGGGGGGGGGGGGGGGGGGGGACAGGGACATCGCATCATGGACTCTCTAAGGTAACTGTGTCACCTGCACATCCTTAAAAGCAGCTACAAAAAGTCTGTCATATGAGAACAGTACCAAACTGTCTAATGTGGAGGGATGTCCTCCATCTAGACACCAGGTTCTGGATACTACAGAAAGAAGACTTCACTCCCCTGATAAGATTATACTGTGATACAGACCATCGGCCTCAAAAGAAAGATTTCTCTGCTCCTAGGAGAAGAGGGGACTAGAATTCTACCCCAGAAACACCCCAGAGGCCTCACATTAGTTCAGAAAATCAAGGAAAACAATTAAAGAGTAGCTGCTCAGCACCGGTTTCCATCCTAGGAGTCTCCAAACAGCAGCAGCACTTTCTTTACAAACCTGTGTTCTAACAGTATGCATTATTTTCTTTCAAGACGACCACTGCCCCTCAACCATTCTGTAACTCAAACAAGCCCTCTTAAGCAGGGAGACTAATATCTGCAGTCCACCCTGCACAAGTTGGTTTTCTAGAAAGAGAGATTTGATATTATCCCCAGTTGAAATATTAGCCACAGTCGCTGGAGAAAATACAAAATATTCCTATTCCATTCAAAGATTTAAGGCACTTTGCAAAGGTGAGTATTGTTATCCTCATGTCAAAGATGGAATGAACTGAAGCACAGAGAAGTTAAGTTACTTATCCAATGTGCCAGTGGCTGTACTGGGCCTAAAACCAGATCTCCTGACAGATACTCATGTTCTAACCACTAGACAACACTGCCTCCCAAGCATTAGTTACAAAATAGTGTCACAAGATCCCCATTTTACAAACTGGAAAACTGACACAGACGAACGCCCAGATTTTTAAAGGGATTTAGGCATTGCAGCACTGAGCATTGCCACGCCTAACTGATTTAGGAGCTTAAGTCTCATTTTCAAAAGTGGTAGACACACTAATTAGGCTAAGTGCCTAAATCACTTTTGAAAATGAAACAGGCATTGCAATGCTGAGCACCATTAAGCTTAAACACCATTAAAAATGTGGGCCGAAGTAGCATAAGCAAGGTTACATAATAAATTAGTGGAAGAACAAGGACTAGAACCTACAAGATTCCTCAGACCCTATGAAACTACTGGAATTGACAGTTTGACTCCTGAGAACAAGAAAAGCAGGTAGGCTCACTGGTGGCAGGTTGAGCAGCCTGTAAGAAGAACAATTAACTGTCTTTTTTTTCCTGTTTTTCCACCTTTTCAGCTATGGTATGCTAATTTTACTCCAACTTTCTTTGTCCAAAAGGAACAGGAAAGGGTTACTGTGAGTATTCTGTGACAAGGCAGAGCAAAATTAGATAATTTAGGAGAGACAAGATGGGACTTAGAGCGCCAAAACTATCTTTAATGAAACAGCTACTACTGAAACTCAGTACGACATCATGAATCCCACCCCCATATTCTAGACTGAATAAGAGTGGTGTACATTTTTAATTAAAAAATTAGAAGTTAAGGTCTAGAAGGAGACAGTATTTTGGGGGGAAATAGGCAATCACAGGACATCTAGAATCTTTTAAAAAGGCAAAGACGTGCTGCCTCAAGGCTTTTCAATACTTTTAAGGACGAATCCCCAACCCTTGACCTTTTTCTTCAACGTAGGCAAGAGATATTTGAGTAAACATCAATGTAATACAACTTATACATTTAACGTATTTTCTACATGAGAAAATATAAGAAAAAAAATGTATTTGCTTTCCAATTTTGACAAAGAGTCAAAGCACCACAATTTGGGGTAAATGAAACAAGCAAATAAAAACATTTCTGGCTTATGTGGAAGCCTTATCAAAGCAAAACTATTTTGAAACATGTACAATATGGAAACTAGACAATTTGTTGTTGAATTAAGCCTTTTATCAGCAAATGCAAAATATAAATTAGAATATTCTAATAGTTCTTACCTGGCAAAGAAGAATTTATACAACCCCAAACTTCTCCCTGAAAAATAAAATGCAATTAAACAGAAGTCTTTATTTATGATAGATTAAAAGCTTTAAAATATAATAGATGATTTAGCACCGATACAAAATAGTGTCAATACCTCTGTAAGATAATTGATCTCATGGAAGAACTCTGCCTCCTTCTCAAAAAACACAAAAATCAGAGACAAATGTCATCTGGTGTTTACTGTCAAGAAAAGGATGATGTGACCTAAAAGGACTCCTCTCTCTAGCGTATTTTAATTAAAAGTGGGGTTTTTTGGGTTTGTTTGTTTTTTGCAGGTGCAGAACATACTTTAGACCAGGGGTCCCAAACACGCGGCCCGCGGGCCGCATGCGGCCCGCAGGGCTATCGCATGCGGCCCGCGAGCTCCTCCCGGCTCCCCCGCCCCCCGTTTACCTGGCCGAGCAGCACCGGGGGCAGGGCAGGCTCCCTGCTTGCTTGCCCTGCCGCAGCGCCGCACCAGGAAGCAGCTGGAACCCAGGGGAGGAGGGGCGCAGGGGGGTGTGTGGCTGTTGCTTCAGGCACCGCCCCCAGCAGCTCCCATTGGCCACAGTTCCCTATTCCCGGCCAATGGGAACTGCTGGGGGCGGTGCCTGAAGCAACAGCCACACACCCCCCTGCGCCCCTCCTCCCCCGGGTTCCAGCTGCTTCCTGGTGCGACGCGAGGCGGCAGGCAAGGCAGGCAGGCAAGCAGGGAGCCTGCCCTGCCCCCGGTGCGAGTCGGGCCGGAGCCCGCCCCCCGCACTCCTCCTGCACCCCGACCCCCTGCCCTGAGTCCCCTGCCGCACCCCGACCCCCTGCTCTGAGCCCCCACCGCACCCCACACCCCTCCTGTGCCCCCTGGGGGCAGGGAGGGGGCAGAGTTGGGGTGGGGATTTCGGGGAAGGGGTTGGAATGGGGGCAGGGAAGGGGTGGGAAGAGGCGGGGCAGGGGCGGGGCCTCATGGAAGGGGTGGAGTGGGGGCAGGGCCGAGGGCGGCGGGGGGGGGTGTCAGTAAATGCGGCCCTCGGCCCAATGTACTAGTCCTCATGTGGCCCTCGAGGTCATTTGAGTTTGAGACCCCTGCTTTAGACAATGGCAAAAACTGAAAGCTATGGGTGTTTCTACATCCTGGAAGATGTAAATGTGTGCATGTAGTAGACAACTCTGTCAAACAGTTACTGTAAGTAACTTCCCTTTCTTCTTCAAGGTACCCTCTGCATATTTCCAGCTGTGGAAATATAGCAAGCAGTACTACCACTTGGAAAAAGTGGGCTGAAAGTGTCATAGTGCTAGAAGGTTCAGAATTCAAACCAAGATGATGTATCATAGGGGTTACAGTTGTACATAAAGTTATTTGTTTTACCTCTTTCCTTTACAAAAAAAAAAAAAACTAAAGGAATTACATGTAAAGAGTAACATTAAAAGGAAGATATTTAAGCTGCAAAGTCAAGTAGTTGAAAGTTAGGAATTGTTTGACTTATGGCTGCCCAGGCTGTTTTTGGTTTGTTTGGGGGTTTTTTGGTGGGTGAGGAAGAGATAAGGATTCTAGCATTAAAAGTGCAGACTGAAACCTAACATATATCCTCAACTCAAGATGGTTTCTAAACTTTTCCCAAAAATTCCTATTACTTTATCCTTTAAGCTCTCACCCTTAATCCTTTCCATGTATGTTACAAGAATCTATTTTGTACTGGATAAATATATTTGTCTTTTATACCATCTGTTCAAGGTGATCTTTTGCCACTTGCTGTAAAAATGGTATGATGATGATGGGCGATCAGTCGTTACCGAGTATGATCATCTTCCATGGGAGTTATGGGTCCTCGGGTGGCTAATAAGGCCAATCCTTGAACCACAAGTTCTATTGCAATGAGGGCAGATGTTTCAGTCATGAGTGCAGCTGCCGAGATGCTCGACCCACCTCAATCCTCGAGCAAGACGACTGTATCACACACCCACCGCCTGTGCATCAGTCTGTAACTAGGAACTTCCGGATTTCACTGTCCTGTTCCCATCGCAACTCGCCGATCACCACCAAACTTTTGACTTGTGCAATGTTATTTTTCCCAAAAACTGGAAGATGCCTGTGCGGGACTTCTTTTAAAGTGGGGAGACTGGTGCACAACAGTCACCACACTATCCTTGGCAGATAGAGAACTTGAAACCAATGGCATGGACACCATAACGATTGGAGATCATCTATTTGCTGCAGCCTTCATCCACCTTCACAGCCGTTGTAACATTACACAACAGTTTCACCTCCATTGTGCAGTTATCCTCCATCTGCTCTGCTGTTAGGGACTTCTTGGATTACACTTTGTCTGGAACCTAACCCTTGACTGTTCTGCCATGGGTAGCCCTAAGGGAGTACATGACTCTAGGCAGCATCACTCTCGGGGTCATTGAGACACGCAAGCCTCTCCACCACTATAAGGTGGTGATCCATGGAGAGGAAAAAATGGTATAAACAGTCTCCAAATATTAGGGGAACAGAATTCAAGGACGGTTTGCTGCTCTCAAACTTCATGTCACACCTTTGGATTAACTGAAGGTAAAGTAGTAGTGGAGGATGAATTCTTTTCTCTCTTCTTGGATTTACAGGGACGTCTTTTATATTGCTGCTGAGAAGCAAAGGATTGTTGTTGCTGCTGATAACAGAGGCAGGCAACGCTAACATACAAAGATGAAGAATAATTTGGATAATATTGTCTTTAGATATCAAAGGCAGGCACAGGAATTATTCTCTTGAAAGGTGCAAGAGACCGAGAGATCCATCTTGACAAGAGTTAATCTTGTGTCTCATTTTCTCTAATACTTCATCCATTTTACAACTAAAAAGTCCATCAACTTCAAATAAAAGGTCTTCAATCTTCAGCTTTGTTTCGTGAGGAAGAGAGGAGCAGCATATCACTGCAGCTATTGATCTTGAATATGCACCGGAGACAAAGGACATACACAGCACATGCCTAGCAACATTGTGGCCCTCCTTAATAAGGGCATATGTCAGTCTGCAGCACTCATCAGGAAGATTCTTGGCAAAGATTGAAATCTTGTCCCACAGGTGAAACTGGTACCTCGCCATGACAGCTAGGTAGTTAGCTACCCTCAGGTTTAAAGAAGATGAAGAGAACGTTTTCCCCCCGAATCAATCTATTCCCCCCCCCCCCCCGCATCTCTGTCATTGGGAGGAGAATATAAATATTCCATTCTTGATCGCTACATCACTGCAGCCACCAACAGAGAATTAGGGGAAAGATGTACATGGAAACAAGAAAACCCTTCATACAGGATCTGATACCTTACCTGCTTTTTTAGCATTTAGTTGGCAGAAACCCTTCAGAAGAAGCAGAGAAACTTTGTAGAGGTATTCCCCAGGATGTCAGAAAGAGGATGAGTTTCCTCCAGTGAAACAGAAGGTAATTTTGAAGTAGAAACCTTCTGCTGCCTAACTCTTTGAATGAAAAGCATCCTCAGATGGTGAGAGAGCTGAGGCTACACCACCATTTTCATCTAGAGAGGAATTGCCTGTAGGTTCCTGGTCCTGATGCAAAATATGGATTTGTGAAGATGCATTATCTGCCTTGGCATATAAGATGTCTTGGATCAGTGTAGGGACTAACTCTTGGTACTGGATTCGTTGGCATAGGATCTGAGTGTCTTGGATCTGTGAAAACATCCCTGCTTTAATGTGGAACCGAGATTGTAGCTCTCGAAGGAGTCTGATACGGAAACCTTGGAGTTGACTGGTATGGACAGAGCACCCAGGGAGGCACTTGCCACTCCTGTCAATTTGTCTAGTCCAGTACAGTCATAGTTAGGGGATACATGTATTTATCCAAAAGAATGGCACTGAGGTTGAGGGTCCAAATAAACAGTTGGCTCCAACTCTTCCTCTGAATGCGATCCAAGCCCAGATCAGACAATGAAATAATTGGGGATATCACTGAGGTAGATAAAGTTCCCATACCTACCCGCTAGTGGATCTTGAGACAACAGACCTTTAAAATCTCACATATCCAAGACTGAACATTGCTCATCTTGCATTTTGGACCTCAGCACAGTTTCACTAAGATGGTTATGGCTGCCTGTGGTCGGAGAGAAAACTAAGCTAAAACTTTAAGTGGAGACTGAAGTATTGTGGTTAAGCTGCATAGTATTTCAGAAGGTCAAAAAATTGAAAGCTATGGGAATTTACACATACTGTGTACTACAAGCTCAAGGGCTCAGATTTGGAGTCCTCTGAACAGGGTTTCTTTAAACAAAACATGGTTATATTACAGTTCACCAAATGAGACAAGTAAGTACATAATGGTTACCCTTAAATTATTTCATTAGCATTAGCACAAAGTCACTGCAGTTAGTGCTTTTTAAGCAAGCACTAGAAAAAAAAATCAACCATTTCTATAATACATAATATCAACTGAGTATTATGGCACCGAAGGAAGATTCCATAGAAGCAGAGGTGTATATGCTAGCAGGTCAGAGTTCTGGGATAAATTTTTTATCTCTTCATTGTTTAAGTGCCTACAAGTGAAGGAATACTGAACATGTGCCTCTCAAAAGAGTACTACTCATCAGCAGTGAAACAATAGCCAATCCTAGCAGGAACAAACTCCTTGTGATATTTCTTTTTTAATACAGTACTTACATAGGTATATAAAAAGCACTTATCACCTTGCTAACATAGTCAATATCAATTCCCTCTACTGGCCCTCCTCCTCCATCAGCCTCCCTCTCTAAATCAAAGCAGACTAGAAGCCAGCAAAAGGAGATACTGCTGCCATTAGGGGGAAAAGCTGGCTTCTGGCACTGCTACTAGTCACCAGAGGACTGATGAAAGGTACTTCCCTTTCTTTCCCTAAAAGATAACTGAGTTCATCGTGATTACTGCACTGTTTGTGACTACTGCATTGAACCCAATTCTCTAAGTTATTCCAAGTGGCCTCCCAGTCTGCCAGTGTCTGCATTCCACATTCTCCAATGAGTTGCCAGAATGCCTCCTCTACCCCACCATCTGAGAGATTTGGAGAGTAAATTTCATATATTCATGTTCCAGCAAGCAGTAGGCTATACTGGAACACATTTTGTATGTCTTTTGTCTAATATTATTAACAGAGTACCCATGCAAATTTGACAGCAAATTAAAAAAAAGGGGGGGGGAGGCAATGTCTGAAAATAATAAGCATAGAGTTAAACTAAAACTGTTAAACCCCTAGATTGCTCTCTCTTTATCAAAGCACTATTAAAGATATGAAATACATGGTTGGGGAGCGCAATCACACTTTTAAACTATTACTATTTCATAAAAGTATATTCCATTCAGTACTTCCCCCCCCACATTCACCCCAAAAAATTGCTAGACCATCCCTTTTTTCATTCAGTTGTCCCCTACACACAGAAACTCCCCATCCTGGACTCTATATCACTCTTGAAAACATTTTCTTCCATGACATCAATAAACCCTAGTTGCCAACTCTGAGAAGCATTAACTCTGTAACATAACAAAATTTAAAATAAAAAGCGAAGTATCCACACAAATGCTATCACCAACTTGCAATCTGGCTGGTAACGGCAAACCACAGCCTCTGGGAGCTGCGGGCGGCCGTGCCTATTGTCAGTCAATGTAAACCAGTGTTTCTCAAACTGGGGTCGCTGCTTGTGTAGGGAAAGCCCCTGGCGGGCCGGGCCGGTTTGCTGCTCCCATTGGCCTGGAGCAGCGAACCGCGGCCAGTTGGAGCTGCAATCTGCCGGACCTGCGGACGCGGCAGGTAAACAAACCGTCTCGCGGCTCGCCAACCGATTATCCTGATGGGCCGCGTTTGGCCCGCAGGCTGCCCACCTCTGACTTACACCATCAGTTTTCAAACAGTGGTTGTGGACCACTACTGATCTGAAAGACTTAACTGATGATCCACAGAAATAAAACATTTAAAATCATGCCTTTGTGGATTGGGAGTGGAGGCAGTCCATGAGGGGGGGCACTGTAACAAAGTGGTTCATGGAACATTAGAACTAAAGAATAACTAGGCGTATACACTGTACATTTAGACAGTAAACTCTTTTGGGCAAGGACTTGGTCTTTACTAGTCTATCGAGAGCCTAAGCACACTGCTGACACTATATAAAGTAATAAAAACTGATCAGTAAAGTAAGAAAATTAGAATTTTGTATTAGAATTTTCAAGCAAAATTGTTGCTGTTTTTCCAAGGCAGAAGGCTTTTGGATTAATTAATTCATCTGAATATTACTTAATTATTATTTCTATAGTAATGTAACTGAACAAGCAGTAAGATACAATCCACTCTATACTTTTCTAGTAATTAACTAGAAAACTTTTAGATAGCTAATTCAGATATCCATAATTTTACTTAGCCAATAAAAAGATTGTTCCAGATTTTCAGCTATGACCTAGGAGTAGTTATAACAGCTATAGAGTTTTCCTTTGCACTACCCCAATGCTGGACAGGATGCGTGCCAGGCTTATCCCCTGGTGAAAATTAAAATAACCTGAAGGCTGCTCTAAATTATGCTGGCTGCCAACAATTCCAAGGAGAGTAATAGCAGCCACATTGCACCAGGCAATCTGGCCCACTACACACAAATTTACTCTCAACATAAGGCAGATCTTAACCTCCACTATCTCTTGTAACTTCCATGAACCCAGGACATTTCGCAAGATTGTCAACTCTCTGATTGCATCGTAAGTCTTGCAATATTTGGTCTTTTCTTAAAAACCTAGCTCCCAGAGTCAAGTGATTAAATGAGAATCTCAGCTTTCATTTTAAAGTTTTCTAGTCCTCACGCTTCGGGAGGAAAAGCTTGAAAACAAACCCTAAAGGATCAAAACCCAAAAGCCAAATAAAATGAACCCAAAATTTATTATATTTAAATTTCAATTTTTAAGCCAAATCTCGTGATTTTTGAGACCTCACTCGTGGCTTTTGAATGCTTAGGTTTGTCAACACTGATTCAGCAGTTTTACCAAAAACAGTCAAGGCTTACCATTGACTCTGGGCAATATTCTGGTGCCCGCTGCAGCAAATGTTTCAAACGGGAATCACTTTTAGAGGATAAAATCTGTTACAAAAAGATGAGAACACATTTTTAAAATATCAGAACCAATTAGGAAAAAAAAAAAGCATACATTCAAGCTCATTTGACTTCTTTTTAAATTTTGCTTTCCTAAATGCACAGTTTGGTTTTATTTAATTAGCAAGTTTTTGTGATAACTTTCACTAGCAGTAAATTTGTGTACAAAAGTACATAACACATTCATATATAAAGAAAGTTTACTTGTTATTTGAGTTTACTGGACAATCTTTCAGACATACAGCACTTGTTT
This sequence comes from Platysternon megacephalum, assembly GCA_003942145.1. Classification (NCBI taxonomy): domain Eukaryota; kingdom Metazoa; phylum Chordata; order Testudines; family Platysternidae; genus Platysternon; species Platysternon megacephalum. The sequence continues at coordinate 446,701 of QXTE01000206.1, read as the reverse complement.
TTGGAGAGGGAAATAAATTTTCTTCTTGTTTCTAAAAATGGAATATATACTCGCCTACTCAGGAACTCTTGGTCCATTCAACAGCACAAGATTGATAGTAAAAAGCACAAGTTAGACCAGGAGTGGGCAAACTTTTTGGCCGGAGGGCCACAGCTGGGTATGGAAATTGTATGGCGGGCCATGAATGCTCACAAAATGGGGGGTTGGGGTGCGTGAGGGCTCTGGCTGGGGGTACCGGCTCTGGGGTGGGGCCAGAAATGAGGAGTTCAGGATGCAGGAGGGGGCTTCGGGCTGGGGCATGGAGGGGGTGAGGGCTCTGGGGTGGGGCTGGGGCTGAGGGGTTGGAGGTGCAGGAGGGGGATCAGGGCTGTGGCAGGGGGTTGGGGCATGTGAGGGGGTTAGGGGTGCAGGCTCCGAGTGGTGCTTACTTCAAGCAGCTCTTGGAAGCAGTGGCATGCCCCCCCCCCCCTCCAGCTCCTACGCAGAGGCGCAGCCAGGCGGCTCTGCGCGCTGTTCCGTCCACAGGTGCTGCCCCAGCAGCTCCCAGGAGCCGTGGTTCCCAGCCAATGGAAGCTGTGGGGGCAGTGCTTGGGGTGGGGAGCAGCATGCGGAGCCCCCTGGCTGCCCCTACGCTTAGGAGCCGGAAGGCAGACATGCCCCTGCTTCCAGGAGCCGTGTGGAGCGGGGCAAGCCCCAGACCCTGCTCCCTGGCGGGAGCTCAAGAGCCACATTAAAATGTCTGAAGGACTGGATGCGGCCCCCAGGCCATAGTTTGCCCAGCCCTGAGTTAGACTGTAGCAAAAGTTATAATATGGAGATCTTTGGGGATTCAGAGAAACAAAGCTGCTAGGACTTAGTTTCACACTTCCTTGCTACAAGATACATTTTATAATAACACTCCTGCTAACTTGTGACTGAAAGCAAGGAATTTCTTTACTGCAGTTCCACTTCTCTAAATGTATCATTTGACTGGATTCCTACCCTTTGGTAAGGAGTGCCTGAAATTCACGTAGCTTTCAAAGATTTTTTGGCCCTCTGCAGCATAGTCAAGCCAGTCTCATTCTGAAACCAGCTGCCAGTGCCTCAGTGCCCTTTAGAACAACCAATTTCAGTTCCTTGATGACTGGAAAGTAGAGAGCTCCCCAAGTTATTGAGCAGAAAATGGATAGCTCCCCAAATTATATATGTAACAGATGCCCAATGAATATTTATGACAGTTTCATCTGCGGGAGGGGGGAGGGTGTCACTAAAAATATTAGTCCCATTTCCCCCAGCCATGACAGTTGCAAGGTGAGAAGGAATCAAGGCAAATGATATCTTCAGACAAGTTACTTATCTTACAGTGACTGTGGTTCTTCAAGACATGTACACATGGATCCCACTCTGTGTGCACGTGCTCAGTGATTGGATTCTTTTGGCAAGCAGTGTGCATTAGGGCCATTCCTATACCCTGGATGCCCTCATGCCTCCTCACCCTAAGGCATAAATGTGGAGCTGGCCCAACTGTCTCTCAGTTCCTTTGTCTATACAGAATCCTGGTAGTACAGAACTCCATTATTGTGGGGAAGGAAGGTGGGTTATGGAATCCATGTGGGCAACATATCGAAGAAGCAGAAGTTTCAACAGAGAAGGCCCTCCGCTACTGCACACCCCACATCCACCTCATGGCAGCAGTTTGTCCTTGTTGAAAACTGTACGCTGAGCCCATGGAGAATACCTTTCCTTCCCACTCCCCTGTCATCCCTTTTGGCAATCACCTTTTTATTTTTGGAAGGTCTGGAAACAAATTATCTCAGGCCACTCAGTCTTGGAGATTATTAACGTGGGGCACCACATTCAGCTTCATTTCCTTCCTACCCTCAAACCCTGTGTCTCCCATTTAGCAGCAACATCAGCTCATCATCCTTACGTCCAGGGTCATTTTACCACTCTACAGTTGCCAGGTTCCTCACAGGCCTTATTTATGCATTTCCCCCAGTCTAGGAGCCCCCTCTTTCCTAGGACCTAAATATCATTTTAGCGTGATTAACGGGACATCCATTTGAGCCCCTAGCAATGTTTTCCTCTATACCCACAGGACACAGGTTGCCCACCACTGCTCTATACCTATGAAAATGACTTTTTCAGTAGCTATAAAATCAGCTTGAAGGATAGTGGAGATTCAGGCCCTCATGACTGGTCCACCTTATATGGTGTTCCTAAAGACAAAAGGGACCCTTAAACCTCATTCCCAGATTTTCATTTAAATATTTATTTCACAAACCCCACTCCAACCAGGGGAAAGCCAAATTCCATACCCTTGATGTGATATGGGCTTTTCCATATTACCTTGAGAGAAGACGACCCCAGGCTGTTTGCTGAATTTGTAATGAGTGAAAGGTCAGACAATATTCACCCAAAGACTATTTAACAGAGTATCTAATTGTATTACATCACGCAAGGAGTTGGCTAGATTAGATCCACCCATGTGGCTTAGAGCCCACTCCACCAAGTCTCATGCAGCTTCTCTCAAAAGCATACCAATTTCAGAAATTTGCAGGGCAGCTAAGTTGGGATCAGTACACACTTTTCCCCAGCACTGTTTCGTAGCTGAGGCCTCAAGATCTGATGCCTGCTTTGGCATAGGCTGTCCTGAAAACATAACATAAGAACATAAGAAAGGCCGTGTCGGGTCAGACCAAAGGTCCATCTAGCCCAGTATCTGTCTACCGACAGTGGCCAATGCCAGGTGCCCCAGAGGGAGTGAACCTAACAGGCAATGATCAAGTGATCTCTCTCCTGCCATCCATCTCCATCCTCTGACGAACAGAGGCTAGGGACACCATTCTTACCCATCCTGGCTAATAGCCATTTATGGACTTAGCCACCATGAATTTATCCAGTCCCCTTTTAAACATTGTTATAGTCCTAGCCTTCACAACCTCCTCAGGTAAGGAGTTCCACAAGTTGACTGTGCGCTGCGTGAAGAAGAACTTCCTTTTATTTGTTTTAAACCCGCTGCCTATTAATTTAAACCTGCTGCCTATTAATTAATTCATAATTTAAATAGGACTTCTAGCACCTACCTCCTGATTGGGATCACTGCTTGGTAGTCACCAGAATACATGTGTACAATCATTTGAAGAAAGAATGGTTATTTATCCTCTGTGGTTCTTCCTCAGCAGCTCCAATTGTATTTCTCAGTTATAGTAATAGGTGGAGGGCCTTTATCTAGAGGAGTTTTGTGACCTGGCTTGCTTTCTCCTGTGGGCTAGCGGGTAGACTTTCAAGGGATGGGGAATGTCTCTCAAATCTTTCAGAGACTGGAGGACTTCATCAGTTCTTGTATACAAGAGCTCACAAACTTCAAATGGGAGGTCTTCAAGTGTTGTCTTGACCTCCTCTGGTATTCCTGAAGATTGTAACCAAGAAACCCAGGACATCAATGGAGGTGGCCACTGATCATGCTGCAGTGATATTTGAACTACCAATTGTCCCTCAGCTACAGCAGACTTCAATTCCTCCTAATGTTATTGAGGGAGTTTCTCAAACTGTGATACACTGTCCTAATTAAGATAATCATATTTTGACAGAAGTGCCTGGTAATTTGTAGTGCTCATCTGTAGGCTTGACAACAAGTAATTTTTCCTGAAAAAAAAATCTGAATTTTTTATACCCTTGTCTTTTGATGTAAATTTTGGGGGTCCGTTATCTGGACCTTTGGTACATTGCCACGACTATCAGAGATCCAGAAACTGGGTGCATGTAAAGATATTCAAACACACTTGAAAGGACTTGATCTATATTTTCAGAGGTAGATGCACCAGATGCCAGAATCTGACAATTTTATTTTGGAGGGAGGGGGACTGATTCCCATAGTAATAAGTAAGTGGGCTGTAAAACTCTGGTCTAATTTCAGTTGCTGTATTTAGTGTGAAGGTGCTGCGTGGTGTTGATGGCCACAGGAGGTCAGACTAGATGATCTGGTGGTCCTTTCTGGACTTAAACTCTATGACTAAGTAAAATCAATTTATTCATGTCTGAATATTGGTGACATCATAGCAGAAAGAAGCCTTATCAACCTATCACTAGCTTCGTGCACTTAGCAGCTGACATCCCAGTGATCTGCCACATACCATCTCTCTCTCTCCTCTCTCTAGTCATCCCCTCCTACAATGACCCACCACCATTCCATGATAACTTGCTTTAGGGTATTTCCATCTGTATGCCTGATGTGACCTAAGTTCATGCCTACTGATTTCTGACAACATGGTCTGCTTCCCTCCAATAATATTTCTTACACAAGCATTCATCTTCTTTTCCATCCAGGAGATATGCATGAGTCTTTGGCAGCGCCACATCCTAAATGCTTCTGTTTTCTTCTTGCCAGTAGCATTAATTTCCCGTGATTCACATCCATAAGTCACTATGGAAAAAATTAAGCTTCCAATAGCCCCATGTTAATTGGCATGGCCAGCCTTCTAGGTATGAAGGAATGCAGAATGTTCAAAAGCTTATGTGATATTTCCTACATTAACTTCAGGACTTCTAACGTATCTGCCATGAACAATTTTGAAATCATCAAACTGAGTGGAAGTAGACAAAACTATTCCCTCATCTGGAATTTCCTCACTTTCCTGTTCTTACTGGTGTACAGTCTGAGTCTGTGCCAGCTGTGACTCAAGCCACTTTACGAGGGGAGGGATATCTAACTCTGGGAGGGGGGGCAGGAAAAGTAGGTTTCTGCGCCTGTTGCATCCCACAAGGGGCCCGGTAGGGCCAAGATTGCACATGTAGGGGATTAGAGGCTGTGGGCCACAGGGGTGGATACAAAATAGGAAGAGTAAAGGATGGTTTCCAACATTGCTCCTGATTTTACATTCACAACCATTCACAGGAAAAATGTACTACATAGGATTCCGAAGGAGGTAAAGGGTAAACTAAGAAATCAGTGTGAATCACCTTTGTAAGTTTAATACTTCTTGGCCAAATTCTGACCTCAAACATGCACATGCATCTCCCACTGACTTCAATGTGAGTTTAGGCATATATCAGAGGGAAGAATATGGCTTTAAAAGTTAAAATCTGTTCATTAAAAGAACAGAACTATTACACAGACCATCAAGGTCTCTTGTGACATTCAGTGTCTACATGCACTGAATATAACTACTCCCTATGGGAGTGAAACACTTATCAATTTCAGGTCCACTTTTCAAGTAACTGTTATAATCTTGAATATACGAATTCAGAAGTGAATCAATTTTCTTGCTACTGCCCAAGTTTAAAACAAGCTTACCTGTTCACAAACATCACGGCACATTAAGTTATCCTTTGCATGATTACAACATGACATACCTACAGGAAAAATAAAGAATTCCTTAGCATCAGTCAAATAATTTAAATATATACAGTGAATTTAACTACCTTTTAAATGTTCCTTTGAAAAGTAACTATTTATGCTTTTCCACTCTGCAGTTCATCTTTAATGTTTAAAATTCAGAACTCAAGAGATATATTGAACAGGCACAGTATGTGAACAATGCCTGAGGTGGTCCGTCCATCCAAGACTGGATTGAAGACTACTACCAAAGCAGTTTAGGAAAGCTGTTCCTGAAGTGGTTGTTGTACACAGAGGATTTAGACCCCAGGGCTGATAACCCAACAGCTTTCGCTAGCACTAAATTCACTAAGATATATACTTTAAAAATTTACAAAACTGCAAAAAAAAAAACCCCAAAAAACAAAACAAAAAAATCACATCTGAGTAGACAATTGTGTGTCTTAAATCCATTTGGCTTATTATTAAACTAGCATAAGAATAAATGCTAACATCCATTATGTATCAGATTTGATATATTTTAATATACATACAGGATGGCTCCTATAAATCAAAAAGCCAGGGTATCAGTTTACAAATATGAGTTCTTTGATTGGCTTTATAATGTTATTCTGCTAGGTTTAGCTTCCTACTTTAGATCATACTATCAAATATAATAAGGTCCTGATCCAAAACTCACTGAAGTCAGTGGGAGTCTGCAGAACTAGCAGAGAGTGTGTTATATATATATATATATATATTTTAAAAATTCCAAAACAAAAAACACTCCACTGCACACACTTCTCCCCCTGGAAAGAGATGAGAGAACACATATGACAGATGTTAGTCATGTTGCTTAATGTGCTACTCCAAGTTGCTCAAATACTATGTTGATGAGTGCGGAACAAGAACCTATGCAGAACAGAACAGAATCCTAAAGAACACTAGAGGTCAGATTGGGGGCTACAGTCAAGAGCCAACATATGGCTAGAAGCAGTGGGAGGGAAGGGAATTGAGGACATTGCCTCCTGATATGGATAGTGCTAAGAAAGAATGGAGTATACTCTCTGAAGTAGTCTCAGGGGGAGAGCTAGCAGACTCATTCTGTAAACAGACTTTTTTAGATAGGAAGAGAGAACCTGATCTGATGATTCTATGTAGGCTTGTCAGCCTAGCAAGGTAGACAGAGAGGCCACTGGGAGCTGCGGGCGGCTGTGCCTGCGGACGGTCGATATAAACAGTCTCGCGGCCCGCCAGCGGATTACTTAGATGGGCCGTGTGCGGCCCATGGGCCGCAGGTTGCCCACCACTGATATATACATATACACAAGTGAGTAAGAGTGTGCATGGAAGTATATGTCTAAGCAACATAGAGATTGCAAGCTGAAGCACTCAAAAGTCAGGAAATGCTAAAGTTAAGGCTGCAACTTTAACTGCCAGTTTGCTGTGCTCTTTTTTACAGCATAATTTCTCCCTCATTCAGAGTACAATTTGGGCAGTGCAATTAATGGAGCAGCTGCTCGATATTTATTTTCATCCTCACTGTTCAATGAGTGGAACCTTAACTCATGCCCATATTAATAGATTATAAAGAATGAAACAGCATTCCTTCAGCGCTCTGCCTAATTCCACACACAGACACATTAGAGCAGAGGTCCCCAAACTGGCGTGCGGAGGAACGTTCGGGGGGAACGGCAGGGGCTGAGACAGCCCTCCACGGGGGCAGGGAGGGAGTGCCACTCAGCCCCTCCCTACCCCCAGCTCTGTCCAGTCCCGCCCCCAGCCGCATCCCTGGCTCCCAGCCCTGCATCTGGCCCACTCCCAGCCTTGGCACAGCTCCACTCCTGCCCCCGCCCCCAGCCTCAGCCACTGCTCCATTCCCAGCATAGGCTGGGGGCGGGAGCAGAGCACACCTGGCCATGGGCTTGGCTCTGCCCCAGCCCCACCCTCAACTGCTGTCCCAGCCTCAGCCCCCTTATCCCTGTCTGTGTCCCCCACCACACCAGCCGCAGCCCCGCTCCCAGCCCTGGGGCAAGGCCAGGGGGACATGGACAGGGATAAGGGGGGGCACGACCCTGAAAAGTTTGGGGACCACTGCATTAGAGCATGCATGCACAGTGCCAACAGAACATTAAGAGAGCATTATTTAATGAATGGAAATTTCCACTCAACTACATGTGCACCGCCAACATAATCATGCAAGATTCTACTTTTTTTTTTTTTTTTTTTTAAAAAGCAAAACACAACCCATTATTGTATAACAAAACCATGCACATGTATGCATACCAATGCATTAAACTCCTTGTGAACTGGTCTAAATGGATTTCACTAGACTAATAAAATGCATGTTACTCCTGGGGGCATTCTGCGCCAAAAATTAAAAATTCTGCGCCAAAAAATTAAAAATTCTGCAAAATTCTGCTAACATTATTTGTCAAAATAACACTACATAATCACACCAGTTTCTATTGTTTTGGTAATTTATTTCAAAATACCTGTCAGCAAGTATGTCTGTAACAATACAGACACACACAAAATTCACCCAGGAGTAGAGAGTTAAAGAAACCACTATGACAATCCAGTTCCTTTTTCTCCTACCCTTTCCCTCCCTCCCCCCTGCCAGAGTCCAGCCGGTGGGCCATACACCCACAACATCGCCCCCCAGAGACCAGCCACGGGCCCCCCCGGACCCAGATACCTGCACCCCCTCCCCCCCAGAGCCCAGCTGTGGGGCCCCCCGGCCCAGATACCTGCACACACACCCCCAGAGCTCAGCCATGCCCCCCCTTGCCGAGACACCCACTCCCTCCCCACCTGAGCCCAGGGATCCAGAGGGAGAAATAGCCTAATGCTTGGTTCCAGGCTTGCACGGAGTTTCCTGTGCGCCGCCCTCGCCTTCCCTCAGGGCATGCTGGGAACTACAGTTGCCAGGATTCCTCTAGCTCCCTCCCCCCAGAAGTGTCTTCTATGTATGAGCTGGGCTCTGCTGGGTCCAGCAGTCCCTCGTGGCAGCTAGCAGCACTGCAGCCCATTTCTGTGGGGGAAAGGAAATTCTGCATGCACGTTAATTTCTGCAAAATTCTGCATTGCGCAGTGGCACAGAATTACCCCAGGAGTACCATGGGTAACCTACAGCTGATATACTAGTCAAATGCCACATTTATACCTGTTCTCATTGTGTAAAAGGAAAAAAGTCCTTGCTGACACTTCTGCCACTGCAAGGAATGAACAGATGTCACAGGTGGGGCGCTGTGAAGTCTCAAAGGAAGAGGAATCTTTGCAGCTTTGAGGGAGACTAGCTTCATCATAAACAGGTTGCATGATGTTCTTAGTTTAGTAAATATTGTATTGAGCTAAGGTATAATTAACAGCAGCTTTCCTTTAAACAGTCTTTTAGCATTTCTATTATAAGGCAGTTTTAGGAGTTTACAACTATAAAATAAATTAACTTCAGCTTGAAATTTGGCAAAAACAGTAACTTAGCCTTGAAGCAAAATATGTTTGTTTGTTTTTAAATGTTTTATAGAGAAACAGATTCAGCTGCTAAGCAATAGAATTGCAAAAGAGTTCACTGGCTTTGAATTTTTTGAGGTTTTGTAATGGAAAAATCATCTAACAGGTCAGCTGCCAAAAAAACATAGATAGAACCACTAATGGCTACTGGATAGATTATCTACTTTAAAAAAAAAAATCAAAAGTACCATAAAATATTCCATTATTAACACAGCCAGTAAGGGATATTACCACATCTAGAATATTCAAGAATTCACAAACAACTTTATACAGTCCAAAATACAAACAGAATTCTCATAATAAACTATACTCCACAACAACTGAGATTTAATACATATGAGTCATCAGCATTTGATTTCCTAAAAGGTTTCCATTTGGCCCTGTTGGCATCCAACATATAAATCAAACTGGAAAGTCATTTCATTTTTGTCTCTCCCATGGCTTTTATTCTATGTTTGTATAGCACCTATCACAGTGGGGTCTTGGTCTATGACTAGGGCCCCTAGATACAACAGTAATACAAATATTCAGCAACAGCCAGTTTACCAAGGAAAGTGTCCTTTTCCAAAACAAGGACAGTCTGTATGAGCCTCACATAATGTGAGAGTTTGATAGGTAGGAAATAACTCCTTGAGGTAGGAAAAGGAAATAAGGCTTACCCCCCTGGATTGTATATCAAGTAAAAAGACAGAAGGGTCTAAAGGAATGTTGCCTCCTCTGTAATATTTCACTCTATTTATACACCCAGCAGTGTACTAAATCATTTCTCTTTGTTTACAGTCCTGTCAGACATTTTTCAATCTCCGTGAATGTGCTCCAAACCAAGCCATTTTGAACGTTTCAAAACCAAGAGATATTCTATCAAATGCTTTATTAAATTCTAAGTGTACCTACTATACTCCCTCTATCCATTAATTTGGTAATTCTATAAAAAGAATACAATCAACACATTTGTCTACCACGATTTGTTCTTTATAAGCCTAATCTGTTTTCTGTCCATGGGTCCATTATGCTATAAATATCTGAAGAGGTTCTCTCTCAATGCGATCCATTATATTACTAAGGGCTGAAGTTACACTTCCAATTTGATATTACATTCACAACTTCACATGAAACTAAGTCAGGATTTTAAACCTTCAACACTAATAAGGGAATATGAATGCTACAGTTTAATATAATGCTATAGCTGATGTTCACACATGGTTGGGGTCTCTCTGCCAGACGATGGTTGAAGCAGCACATGAAGAGAAATCCTCTACTAAAAAGTGAGTATGGAGGAGAATGCACAAGGAAATCCTTTTAGGGTATAAAGATCTACAGCAAAATTATTTGAACATAGCCTTGTAAATCTCCAATTCCTTTCCCTAGGTAAGTGGGTAAATTGGGCATGCAAGTAGAAACTGACCCTTTAAGTGCTTGGACTGCTGCTCTGCCAGTGGCTCTCTTAAGAGACACTAAATACTTGCAAGCAGCTCCATTCTTCCCAGGAACTCTGGACTCATATTACAACCTCATATATATCAAGGAGTGGGGGAAAGGATGGAAGATGGATTTGTGGAGCCATTAGGACAGAAGCCACCTACTTTATGAAGCACATTGGTACGGTCCAAGTCCCGAACCCAATGGGCAGTAGGGGGAAGACAACCAGTAGGCCTGTTTTTAAACACACCCCCCACACACACACACACACACACCAACTTTCCCCACAGGTGCACACATCTTCTTCCTACACTCCTCTTTGACAAGCCACCGCATGCTGTCTTTTCCTCTGGCCCCCTCCTCCTCTTCCAATTTCAGGGATCTGTTCTTGCTCCAACTTTTTTCAATATATTTACAAATGACTTGCTTCCAATATCTTAAGTATGCAGAGGACACCTGCCTTGTTTCAAGAGATATACACTTCAAGAAAACGGAGGACAACCTAAATTAAGACATGGAAGCCATCATTGGCTATTGCAAGAAGTGGAGATTTAAGCCCAGTGTGTCAAAGACAGTATCGTCAAGCTTCCTTCTCAACCACACCAATGAACTCAACATCTTCTTGTATGGAGAATGACTGGCACATGACTCTAAGTCAGTACATCTCTGAGTAATTCTAACTCACACACTTGCCTAACAAGGAGCACCTAATCAAGGAAGCTCAGAAGATAAAGAGCAGAAATGGTCTCCTAAATAAGCTTGTGGGCTCAACTTGGGGATCTAATGAGTAAACACTGCACAGCTTGGCACTAGTTCTCTGCTACTCAGCTGGAGAATACAGTGCTCTTGTACGGCTAAACTCTTCCCACACAAAGCTAGTTGTTGTACAACTGAATCAAACGATGAGCATAACAACAAGAGAGACCAACAAACACCAAGTGATACCAGTCCTCTTTAATATCCTGTCTCCTAACATCAAGCTTTATATTACAGCAAAGAACCTCCTTGACAAAATTCAGAAGATACCACAACTACCACTTTTCAAAGATATATGGGAAGCCCCTCACCACTGACTCATCAGCAGAAGACCTATCCGTTTACTACGTTCCCAACCATCTCTACAGCAGACACTGCCACTCCCTGACAAGCAGAATGGGAATGAGCTGCTCCCTCTTAAGAAACTCCCTCCTCATCACTCAGTCTGATAAGCAACTGCCTCCCTTCGAGCTGCCATGCTATCTGTTGCAAGCTCAACCATTTCAGATAAGGGTGGGTGAGGTATGAGCCGAATGACCACACCTGGGAGACTGAAACAGCCCTCAGTGCAGCGGCAGTGTGGAGGATGTTGCACACCTACTAAATGGCTGCTCATCTCGTGCTGGTCTACCAAGATGACTTTCCAGAATTCACACTGCTGACTCCAAGGCTACTGAATGGCTAAAACATGTGATGCCAACCTAAGCCCTTTTGACATTTTTCATTTTTTCCCCTCACTTATATGTCTGTTTTATCTCCTTACTTCATATTTTGAACATCTTTACTGTACCACTTGTGCATTTGCTAATAAAAATAAAATAATTTAAATAATAAAATTTACCAAAAATATTCGCTTGAAATTCTAACAATTTCAAAAAGAGTTGGGTCAAGGAATCTCAACATTTGTTTTATTAGTCTTGAGTTAGTACCTTTTAAGGTTGGTTTGGGTTTTTTTTTTGTTAAGTTGGGTGATTCATTTTAGGGATAATCACTACAAACATTTAACCTCTGAGGACTCTAAAAGGTCCTTCAATAGATGTCATGCAGACTTTTCAATTATACCTCATAGATTTCCTAATTTCCTAAACGTTACCATACTCAATTCTAATACCCTAGTATTGTGTATCCTGTGAACGATTCTTTAAAATGGTGAATTCAGATAGCCCACAGTCACTGGTACCAAGATTTCACTTTACTCTCGATCAGTTCTCCTCTAGCTGTAAGAAATGGGTTCACGATGTCAACTTCAGATGATAAGATTGTCTTATGTAACTTATTAACAATTTTGAGCATTATGTTCGGCTGATATCTGGATAGTTAAAATTCCCCATGAAAACTATATCCCATTTCAAATATCTCAATAATTGGCCTAGAATGATTTTGTAGTTCTTCTTCAATCTAGGAGATCTGTGGTAGATGCCCACTGTCATTTCTAATCTCTCTTAAATTCTTTGGACTCTATTCACACAATTTCATCATTACACCATTTATTGTCTCATTCTCCGACATCCTTGATAAGGACAAATATAGATTGCACCATCTATAGAGATATTCAGATTATGAAAATCATTCTTCCATGTTAAATTTATATCAACTAAAATCAGGGGTTCTCAAACTTCTTAAAAATGTTGGCCCACATCCGAATAGAAAGATCATCTTATGGCTCATCCCACACCAATTCCTAATCAGATATTTTAGTGAAACTACAGCAGTTATTAGGAAAGAACTGTATATAGTGTACTTTTGGCTTTCAGTGCAATTTAGCAAGTAGAAACAAAGAAAAGAGTTAACACCATGGACATGGTCTGCTGCACTGTGGACTAACTGAAATTTTTAAAATGCTAGACCGGGGTTCGGCAACCTTTGAGAAGTGGTGTGCCAAGTCTTCATTAATTTAAGGTTTCGCGTGCCAGTAATACATTTTACATTTACAGGAGTCGGCAGACGGAACCCCAGACCGGCAGTGCGGGCGGCAGACGGAACCGCAAACTGGCAGTGGGCTGAGCTGCTCACCCCACTGCCAGTCTGGGGTTCCATCCGCCGGCCCCTGCCAGGCAGGGTCCCGGCTACCGGCCCCAGCCAGGCAGGGTCCCGGCTACCGGCCCCATTCAGCCCACTGCCGGCCCGGGGTTCCGTCCACCCAGGCCAGCAGTGGGCTGAGCGGGGCCGGCAGCCGGGACCCCAGCTGGCAGGGGCCAGCGGACGGAACCCCAGACTGGCAGCCACTCAGCCCGCTGCCGGTCTGGGGTTCGGTGCGCCGGCCACTGCCAGGTAGGGTCCCAGCCGCCAGCCCTGCTCCCGGCCTCGGGTTCCGTTCATCCAGGCAGGCAGCGGGCTGAGCGGGCCGGCGGCCAGGACCCCGGCTGGCAGCAGAGTGCCACTAAAAATCAGCTCGCGTGCCGTCTTTGGCACACGTGCCGCAGGTTGCCGACCCCTGTGCTAAACGTTCTTCATTGCAAGGCCCGCGAGCCAGTGGCGGCTCCCATCAACCCTAAGTGCGGCTCCCTACATTCCCTCTGAGCTGCACAGCTGCACAGCAGGCTATAAATAGCTGTGCAGCAGCTCTAAAGGGCCATGCAGCAGGGACCTGGAGACGAGAGGTAGGAGGTGGGTGGGAACTGGGGAGGGGAGCAAGTTGGGGCTTGCAGGGCTGCTGTGGGCCTTTCCCACAGCCCTGGAGCTCCCTGCTGCCGGCAGGGGGGAGAGAGAGCCCCTTCCCCTGGAGCTAACTGCTGCCGGCAAGGAGAGGGCTGGGAGGAGTCCTCTAGCCCCAGCCCTGGGGCAGCCTGCCTGCACCCCAAACTCCTTATCCCCAGCCCCACTCCAAAGCCCCCACCCCAGCCAGGGCCCTCACCCCCCCCCCCCCACATCCCAACCCTCTGCCTAAGCCCTAAGCCCCCTCCTGCACCCTGAACCCCTCATCCCCAGCCCCACCCCGCAGCCCTCACTCCCGCATCCCAACCCTCTGCCTCAGCCCTGAGCCCCCGCCCACACCGCAAACCCCTCATCCCCAGCTCCACCCTAGAGCCCTCACCCCTGCACCCCACCCTCTGCCCTACCCTGGGCCACCTCTCACACTCTGAACCCCTCGGCCCCACCCTATGTGGCTCTCACATTTAAGGTTTTTTTTACCAAAGTGTCCCCCACTTCAAAAATAGTGAAGAGCACCGTGCTAGAGTGTTCATACTTGCAGAGTTGCAATAATCCCACTTGGAGATCTTGAAGGCCAGAATCACAGTGATCAGCCCTGAATCCCACTTGTGAGGGGGACTGGGAAACTGGCAGGGAGTAACTGTGTTTGCAAATGGTTCTTTGCTTGATTCTTGAGTAATTAATGGAAAACATCATATTGGGCAGTAGTTTCCAAGATCTGTTGGTCTAGAAATAGCCAATTCTAAAAATACCAAATCTATGGCATATATTACAACTATATGTCACTCTCTCTCTTCCTGAGGATTCCCATTCAAGTGCTTGTTTTCTTGATGGTGGACTGGATATTGCTAGCCTCAGTACACCTCTACCCCGATATAACGCGACCCAATATAACACAAATTCAGATATAAACATGGTAAAGCAGCGCTCCGGGGGGAGGGGGGGGGGGGGGGGGG
>QXTE01000206.1:267417-432009 GCA_003942145.1 Platysternon megacephalum | reverse complement strand
GGGGGGGGGGGGGGGGGGGGGGGGGGGGGGGGGGGGGGGGGGGAGGGCTGCGCGCTCCGGCGGATCAAAGCAAGTTCACCTATAACGCGGGAAGATTTTTTTGGCTCCTGAGGACAGCGTTATATCAGGGTAGAGGTGTATAAGGCATTCTCTTTGGCAGAATTGCCTAATGCAGGGTTACTTTCACCTTCCTCTCTAGCAGCTGATATGGCTACTGTTAAAGGTACAATTTCTGGATTAGATGAATCACTGATATAAACCAGTATGGCAATTCTACTTTTCCTAATTGCAATTGAAGGTCTTGCATATTTTCCTCCCTAATGGAAAAATGTTGACACTTCATACACATGTAGCTCTCATGATAATGTGTAAATAGGATACTGCACACATTCCACATGGAATTCCTGGGATCTTCCAGGAGCCATTTTTTATATTTTTTGATTTTCATTTCAAGGTAACTGGCCTCTTGTTGGATTTGTTACCACCTTAACTCACCTATTAGCATTCTCCTTATTACTGCTAGGTTAACATTAAAAAATGAAGTCTCTGTCCCATCCCTCAGTTCACCAGTTAGCACCTTAACTCCCACTCAGAACAAATTCCATTTGTTTGGACACACTGTCTTATTCTGCAGCTAAATGCCCTCAGCCGGACACTCATTTATTTACATTGTAGCTTTCCAGACAAGTAGTAACCTCTAGATTGGTCAGTTCTTTGAACTGCTATTATTTTTACTGTCTCTTTAAATAACATTCCAGATAAATAAAAGACTTTGAAATAATTTCAAAGTATTAATTTAATGATGTCAGTTCAAGTTTAACACACAATGACATTCCTAGGACCGCAGAAGACAAAAATGACATAACATAAATCAAACACTAAGATCTAATGTCTGCAGACTACATATTTTGACATCAGTATAAATAAAAAATTGGTGGCTCACATGAAAATCAAATTAATCTCTTAACATGTATGGACTACCAAAAATCAATGGTGGGCTAAAAAAGAAAATTGTCTTTTGGTAGCACATGATGTTATCAAATTAACTGTTCACCCAAATTAGATTTGGAGCCAAACTCTGCATTTTTCCTTAACAGCAGGAAAATTCCACTCAAACAGGAAGCTCAGGAAATCAATTTCTACAAAAATTTCTCTCTTTAAAAACATTTAGTCCTTAAGACTTCAAAGATAGCTCCCAATATAAGCCAAATAAAAGTCAACTGAATGTTGTCTTCTTGAGTCTACAAACCAGGTTCCCACTCCTCTGTTGTTCTTCATGATTTTCCCAAGCAGCTTGAAATTAGCAAGACTCTGGTCAGTTTCACTCATCTATTTAAAACTCTATAGGCAATGTGAAACTTATCAGAATAACCTAAATTCCACATTGCTGCTTTCCCAAGTAATAACAAAGATAGGGATGATGCCCCGCAAAAGATTTGGGGGAAATACAAAAGATTTAGCCCACTAAAGAAGGTCTCAGATTCAGCTGGTACCAGCACCTCCTTCATGCTGCCTTCTCCTTCTACAGAATGTAATTTTTTTTTAGTGAAAGCTAAGTCTCTAGATGTTATAATTCCAATACAGCCTCAAAATATGACCCAAGTGTAATAGATGCAGTGACACCTGTCTGTTTGCAGAACTTAAAACTAAAGCTCTAAGGCAGGGGTAGGCAACCTATGGCACGGGTGCCGAAGGCGGCACGCGAGCTGATTTTCAGTGGCACTCACACTGCCCAGGCCCTGGCCACCGGTCCGGGGGGCTCTATATTTTAATTTAATTTTAAATGAAGCTTCTTAAACATTTTAACCTTATTTACTTTACATACAACAATAGTTTAGTTATATATTATAGACTTATAGAAAGAGACCTTCTAAAAATGTTAAAATGTATTACTGGCACGCAAAACCTTACATTAGAGTGAATAAATGAAGACTCGGCACACCACTTCTGAAAGGTTGCCTACCCCTGCTCTAAGGTATTATGTGCACCATTCAGCTACATGGGTGCTCATTCAGATGCCAATGATAATACTTTAAATGCTAACATTATTAACTCTTTCATGGCTCAAAGTAAATAAGAAAAGAGTGGGAAGATCATATTTTCAAGATCTGAAACATCTAATGTGCCAGTTCATTTTGGCACTACCCATGGGTTCACTTGATATATACCGTGACAGAAGTGGAGCTGATACGTAATAATCTATAATAATTTTATGAACATTGTATGTGAATAGGTGAGTGAGGGAAGTTATTCTACATTGGATTATAAAACTTTCCTGTGTGAATGCACTGATCTAATTTACACTGGGGCTGTGAGGAAGAACAGGGAAGCAACATAATGGCTTCCCAGATAAGAACATCTAGGTACACAGTGGAAAGACAATGGGAAGGTACACAGTGGAAAGACAAGCTGTTAGTTTAAAAGTTTGTCACCAACAAAATACAAGCCTTGTTCTGCCAAGGCTGGAAACTAACAGGTGACCGGGCTAAAAAGTGACTTTGCCATTGAGAAGGAGTGTGATCAGAAGGACTATACACAACTTTATAAGGAGTCTCTCCCTGAGTCTGGATGAGAAATGATTTGGGAGTTTAGGGAACTGAGTATGCCCTCCAGACCCTAGAGGTCTCAGATTAGTCTTCAGGAAATTAGACCAACCAGGATCCCTGTGTGGAAAATGGTTAAATGCCTGATAAACTAGGCTGGCTTATAGTTTTTAAGATACACACTACAGAGAAAACATTTATTCTAAATAAATAAAATGTTGCTTTAAGGAAACTGTTTGGCCACTTCCACTGTCATTGCCCCAGAGGGTAACAGAATGTCGAAGTCTGAGTTTAACTCAGACCTGCAAAGATGATCAAGGTTGATACTCAGGGGACTAAAACTCAACACCCAGTCTGAGAGCAGAAGAATCACATGATTCCATCCTAAGAGAGAGGTGATTGCCAGAGGCCTGAGATATAAGGGGCTGGCCTCAGAGAGACCAAGAGAAGTCAGAGGCGCAGTTTGTCCAGGGACTGTGACAAACACCACCGCTTTTCAGTCATGAAGGAGCCAAACCCAAAGAGCCTAGCAAAGCCCAGTGAGGATTTTAACACCCCTCCCCCCCCCAAAGGAAAGCCAAGCAGGACATAGGAGCTTCACCAAGGCCAAGTCAAGCCTGAAAAGCCCAACAGAGCCCATGAATGTATTCAGACTCTACTGAAAATAAGCCACGCCCAGAGAACATGCATGACCATATAATGAACATTGTACAATCTACTGTGAGTGGTGTCTCAAAGGACAGAGCTTATTGGGTGAAGCTTGTAAAAAATACATCACTTTCTTCTTTCCCCAAAATCTGACCCCTACCTAGATTCATTGAGAGTCAGTACTCTTGCAAAACTTATTGCACCCTCCCCATTGCCAGAAGCTAGGGCTAGCTGAGGACCTGGACTTCTAGCCAGAGCATTTCCTGCTCATGAAGATCACTTGCACACCTCCCGCCTCCCAACAAGTAGTATTGACCAATATAGCTACTGGATGTAGTGCTTTGACAAAGTTGTCTGGTAAATTTTTCAAACCCTGGCTTAATGAGCTAGCAAAGACCTTGAGCACTAGACAAGTGATTAGCAAGGTCTCAAGAAGATGACAGGATTTAAATAGTTCAGAGAACTATCAAGTCTAGTCTAGACCTAAGCCTTAAGTCAACCTAGCTACATCACTCAGGACTATGATAAATTTCATTCCCTGAGCACCACAGTTAGGTCAACCTAACCACTGGTGTAGATGCAGCTAGGTTGACAGAAGAGTTCTTTCATCAACCCAACTACCACCTCTCGGAGAGGTGGATTAACTACATCAACAGAAAAACCCCTTGTGTGGATGAAGGAAGCTTCTACACTACAGCACTGCAGCTGTGCTGCTTTAGCGTCTGTAGCCTTACTGTCTCATTAAGAGAACTAGGTCTTGAAAGAAGCTGACTGACAAGTTATTTCAAGTTGCCAAGTTATGTGACTTCATAATTGTAGGTAGAATTAAAAATAGTCTTCTGAAATGCAGAGAAGGGAATAAAAGATTTTTCCCTAGCAATTATTAAAAACGTGTATAAATTAAGGCAATAAAATGAAGCATCGTGTCACCGATTTGTATATTTTGCATTTGCAAAATGACAAAGTAAATAGTGGCTCAATACTAAGGCCCGGAGGATAGGTCCTTAGATCGTTACTCTCCCTTCAGTCTCAAAGTTCTGCTGAGACCTGGCTTAGCACAGTGCAAGAAAACTCTAGAGGAAAACATGAACCAAAAAAAAAAAGGATGCATGAACAGAGCAAGTCTGTGAGCCTGATTCAAGTGACGCGGGCTTGCGGGGCTAAAAACAACAGTGTAGATCAGGGGTCTCAAACACGCGGCCCGCAGGGCTATCGCATGCGGCCCGCAGGGCTATCGCATGCGGCCCGCAGGGCTATCGCATGCGGCCCGCAGGGCTATCGCATGCGGCCCGCAGGGCTATCGCATGCGGCCCGCAGGGCTATCGCATGCGGCCCGCAGGGCTATCGCATGCGGCCCGCAGGGCTATCGCATGCGGCCCGCAGGGCTATCGCATGCGGCCCGCAGGGCTATCGCATGCGGCCCGCAGGGCTATCGCATGCGGCCCGCAGGGCTATCGCATGCGGCCCGCAGGGCTATCGCATGCGGCCCGCAGGGCTATCGCATGCGGCCCGCAGGGCTATCGCATGCGGCCCGCAGGGCTATCGCATGCGGCCCGCAGGGCTATCGCATGCGGCCCGCAGGGCTATCGCATGCGGCCCGCAGGGCTATCGCATGCGGCCCGNCCGCACCCCACACCCCTCCTGTGCCCCCTGGGGGCAGGGAGGGGGCAGAGTTGGGGTGGGGATTTCGGGGAAGGGGTTGGAATGGGGGCAGGGAAGGGGTGGGAAGAGGCGGGGCAGGGGCGGGGCCTCATGGAAGGGGTGGAGTGGGGGCGGGGCCGAGGGCGGCGGGGGGGGGGTGTCAGTAAATGCGGCCCTCGGCCCAATGTACTAGTCCTCATGTGGCCCTCGAGGTCATTTGAGTTTGAGACCCCTGGTGTAGATGTTCAGGCTCTGGGACCTGGCAAGGCGGTAGGGTCTCAGAGCCTGGGGTCCAGCCCACTGCTATTTCTAGCCCTACAGTATGCACCCAAGAGCCTGAGTCAGTTGACCTGGACTCTGCACACTGCCACGGGGTCTTGTACTGCAGTGTAGCCGTACCCTGAAAGACCCAAACAAATCCACGCTGGGATCGGAGTGTCAAGCTGGGTTTCCCCCCATTCTCTTGGATCACCACCACCAATAAAGCGTTTCTATTACCACCGTCTCCCAGCCCCACTGTCTCCTGCCACACCAGCGCAGCCCTATTGCTTCGGGGAGCTGGCCTGGGCGGGAGTGCGCGGAGCTCAGCGAAGGAGCCCGTGGCTGCGCAGGGAGGACACGGACCCAGCTCAAGCGAAGAGCGCCGGGGACTTATTTTGCTCACTCCGGGGGCTGTCAGCTCAGGGGCCGGACCGGGCCCGACTGGCCACTTCCCGCTCTGGGGCCCGCAGGGAGCAAGCCTGGGCCCGCCTGGCTCGGGATGCCGCGGAGCCGGGCCGCCACCGCCCGCCCGCCTTCGCACTTGTGGCCGGCGGGAGGCTCAGAGCCGCCCCCACTCCTGGCTCGGCGGCATCGGAGCGGGGGGTCGGGGAGTCACCCCGCTGGGAACCAGCCCGGCCCCTGCGCCATGTTGTTGAAAGGAGCCGGCGGGGACCCGCGGAGCCGGCCCGTTACTCACCCGCCGCCCCCGGCAGCAGCAGCGCCGCGGCCGCCAGCGAGAGGAAGGCCCAGGGCCGCGGAGGGGCCGTTAGCTCCATGGCGCCGCCCGCTCGCGCCGAGATTGAGCCTCGCGCCCCCCTCCCGAAACACAGAGAGACCCGAGCCCCTCCGCCCCTGCCGCCGCTCCCCCCCCCCCCATTGGCTGCAGCGGCCCCGTCAGTCCCGCCCCCTTCCCTTTAAAGAAAGAACCAGTCGCCCCGAGACAGCTCAGGGCAGACGCCGTTATCCCGCCGTGGGGGCCGCAGCCCACCTGGCCGCTGTCAGCGCTGCTCCTGGCTAACAGCAGCCGTCCGGTCATCTCACCTTACTCTGGCCCAGTTAGCAGCTTCACACCCAGCAAAAGAAACATAGGTGCTGCTAGGGTGACCACCAGATGTCCCGATTGTATAGGGACAGTCCCGATTTTGGGGTCTTTTTCTTATATAGGCTCCTATTACCCTTCCCCCCCCCCCCATCCCATCCCGATTTTTCACATTTGCTGTCTGGTCACCCTAGGTGCTGCTGCCCTACCCCCTGGCTTGGGGTGGTTGCCATCATATACAGGGTTTACACTTTGGTTTAATGTCTCACACACACACACACACACACACACACACACACACACACACAAATTGTTCCAGCACACTTAAAAAGAAATAATATTTATAAGTTGTTATGCTGAAACTGACTCTCTCTCTTGGGACAGAGAACTGGAGGCATTAAGGAAAGTGAAATCATCCACAGTTAGGGGTGCTTGAAGTGGTCTCCATTTACGAGTTTACAGTTTGGTTCAATGGCTCTCAGCACCCCGGCTGCACAAGTTGTTCCAATGCCACTGTCTACAGTGTTAAGATAATTTGTTTTAACAGCTTATAAAAGCTTTTGAATTTCAGTATTTCAATATTGTCATTGAATAGTGCCCCCCATAATGTCCCACAACTATGAAAATGTAAATTGTTAAAAATCTGTAAAAATGCTTAAAAATAAATCGCAATATTATCTGTTGAAATTATTTAAAAAATAAAAATTGAATTCTGCCAAGTCTACTTGAGGGGCTTCCATTTGCGTTTTAATAGGGCCTCCAGTACTGCTAAAGTTTCCTGTTCTAGTAGTTTGATTGTCTTATACAAGACTGTCAGGTCACCTCTCTGACTAGCAGCTTCAGGCTCTTCACATTTTCTATCAATATATGCCCTTTTGTCTTTTCCACCACTCCTTTTTATCTCTCTGTCTAAAGCTCTGTATTCTTCTTGTGACTTGCTTGTCTACTTATATGTATTAGCATTCATGAGTTTTTTCTTTACTCCAGTGAAACTCAGACAGACTTGGGAGCCGCTAGTGGCTCTTTAATGTGTCTCCTGCGGCTCTTTGCAACACCTGATATTAAAACACTGTGATTTAATTATTAACCAATCTAAGTTATTAATCAATCAGGATGCTTTTACTGTTACTAACCAATTGTAGAATACTTGGTTATTCATTTTGCTAAGAGAATAACCAAGTATTCTACAATTCTATATATAACTAATATATATATAGTAAATGAAAGAATGAATTCACACTCCTGTGGCTCTTTTGAGTAATGTTGATCACTAATTTGGTTTCTGAACCACTGAGGTCTAAGTATCACTGCTTTACGCTTCTCTTTTCCATTGATGCCCAAATAGCTTCGCTAATCCATTTTTCCCTTTTAGATTTTGTTGTTATTAGAGCTGCCTTTGCACTTTCTTGATAGCACTCTTTGGTGTTTCCTTATTGAATATCAATGTGAGGAGTAGGATGCTGGTAAAAATATTCATCTCCCTTTGCGGAGACCTGCTGTCTTCTGTCCGCTTTCCTGGAGGTATCAGAGACAGAAGCTGGTGTGTGCCAGATTGATTTGGTGGGTTTCAGCAGCCCATCCCTGATTGGCATGGCCAATCTCCCTGGAGCTGTAGAGTGGAGAATGTCCAGGAGTTTATGTTGCCTCTCCTGTATTATCTCAAGGGGGGTATTCAGAGTCTCAGTTATCCATTTAATCAAATCCTGGAAGACTTTGAATTCATGCCAAGGCCAGCAAAGATAGGTTGACCACTTCATTGGGGAAGAAGAGAATATTGGAGCTGGCATTGCTGCTCCTCTTCAGGAGAATGCTTTTCTTATCCTCTTTCTTTCTCTTGGCCTTTCAGCACATATGGATGGAGCTGAGTCATCTGAGGAGGCTGAATTTGCCTCTTCAGAGAAGGTGACTTGGCTCTGGAAACTGTTGAGACACTGGCTTTCTGGCAGAGCTGAACACTTCAAGGGGTCCAGCATGGTCAGGCAGTAGAGAGCATATAGGGGGATATCAGAAGGAGAGCTCCCTACAATGACCTGAGGTTTTCCTAGCTCTCCTGAGTGATCTCTGGATTCTTTCCTGAATCCCATTGAGCTAGTGTGGGGCGAGGGGCACAGCTGGAGAGAGGGAGCAGAAGAAGGGATGTTTCCCTGCTGTGTTCAGGGGACCAAGAAGAGAAGAAATATACCTCCTACAAAGGAGGGGCAAGACCTGTCAACAGTACCCTGCCAGGGATGCTTGGCATAGGGAACATTTCTCTGGCTAAGTGTGGAGGCTCTACAATAAGAATTTTGTAATGACCTCCCTGAGCCTTTCTAGTAATGTTGACTCTGGTTCCAGGCCCATTGACAGATCAGTTGGCAATTGCTTCATTGCTGAAAAGGTTGGTACCGACATCTTGGGTACCAAAGTAGTGATTAGTACTAAAGTGATGGCCACCAGATGGTATGGTCAGTGTGGAGGCACTGGGCATTGAGATACCTGGTGCCAAAGGGCTGTGGAAGTAGAGCAAGAACTGACGGGGATTTCAATGCAAACAGTCTCTTCTGTGAGCAAGAGTCAGGCTAGCTGTTAGCCTAATAACGCGAGATTTGTAGAAGCGAGGATTGTGTGAGGCAAATGGGAAAGAACTGTGTGAGAAGTTGTTGCGACCTTGTGTAGATAAGTATGGAATGTAGACTAGAGTCTAAATAGATGTGAAAAGTAAGATATCAGGATGACCTATGTATAAACAAAATGCAGCTGTTGCCCATTATTGTATGTACCAAAAGGTATAAATGCTTGCCTTAATTGTTTATCTTTTGAGAGACCTGCCTAGGAGGGGGAAACCTGTGTCCTAGTGCACTCTCTCCCTCTATGCAATTGCTTGAGAATAAAGTATCTGATTTGCTGCACCCAAAAAGAGAATGAGAACTCTGTTTTTCTCCGACAGGGCCAATACCAGAGGTGGTGTGGTCCTTGGATTTAGAAGAAACCATCAATGCTGATTTACATTTCGGTATTGAGGTACCAGCAAGGGTCTTCTCTGATTGATGACACTTCACTGTTAGAGCCCAGGGAGAGCTAGGTTGCCAGAGAAGGCAACTGGCATCTGGGTTAACATCTAGAGAGGTGCTCCTTCCTGCCTCTATCAGATCTTGATCATAATGCAGTGGTAGACAAGCAGGGCCGGCTTTAGGACCTGCGGGGCCCGATTCGAATACCCGGCAGCAGTCCAGGTCTTCGGCGGCACTTCGGCGGCAGGGGGTCCTTTACTTGGCTCCAGGTCTTCCACAGCACTGAAGGACCCCCCGCCGCCGAAATGCCGCCGAAGACCCGGAGCGAACCGCCGCCGGGTGAGTAAAAAAAAAAAAAAAAATTAAAAAGGCGCCTAAGGCACGGGGCCCTCTTAGGCGTGGGGCCCGATTCCGGGGAATCAGGGGAATCGGCCTAAAGCCGGCTCTGTAGACAAGTGGGGTCTTTGACAGGAAGTGGCCTGCAAGCTCTGAGTGGAGTTATGGCTCACAGTGGGGCTGAGGGAAACAAACTAACCCGTGGGCTGAAACTTCTCCAAAGGTATCCCAGAGTCTGAGAGGCCTGCATTGACTTCTCCATCAGGAAAAAGCTGCAGCCTCACCTCCCTCACTTGCTGGTGTGCTTTGCAAAGGCATGACACATGGAACAAGATTCCAGAATGCATCCTTCCCCAAGGTATATCAAGGGAGAGTGCCCATCATTAAGCAGCATAGCAGAGTCACATGAGGGACCAGGGCTGGCCTTACCATGAGGCAAACTGAGGCGGCCACCTCAGGTGCCAGACTGTGGGGGAGCGCCACTAGGACCCAGAGTGTAGAAAATTGTGTCTGCTGCTGGTGCGTATGTATTCTCTCTGCTCTAGATGCACAGAGATGGTGGAGTGCTGTGCTGGAGGAAGGAGGGCACAAGAGACATAACAGGCAGGCAGGAGAAAAGGTGAGAGAGAGGGAATAACAGAAAGCAGCAGGAGCTGCAGGGAGAGAGAGGAGGATGAGCCTCTTATGTATCTCTGTAGCACCCCCAGGAGTCTGGACTGATTAACACCAGCTTCTCAGGGAGCTTCCTGTTTCCTGCTGCTTCCCTGAACCCACTTGAGGAGAACAGGCAGTCAACTGAAGTAGTAGGAGCCAGTTAGGCCCTTAAGACGCTGATATCTTCCCTCACTCAGGCCCTGCTACCAGCCTGCTTATTTGTCCCCTTCAATTGAGTGTTGAGAGCCACTATAGCTGGCACAGAACAGCAGTCATGAGTGAAAGAAGAAAACGCCCCTCTGGGGCAGCATTCAGAAAAAGAAAGCAAGCATAGGAAGCTTTTCTATCTAAGCAGGAAGGAGCTTATGAGATACATAGACAAAAATATTCACGGTGAGCCTTCCGGCCCCAGTGAGGATGAGAGTGGTGAGGAGATGCCTGATCTTCTGGTTAGTCAGAGTGCAGGTGATCTGGCAGCTACTGCAGCATCCATATCTCCATTTGAAATGGATGTAACCATGCACATTCCTGAAGAAAAGTGTAGATCAGAGAAGAGTGTGGTGGAGGCACAAGAAACAGCTGCTGCTGAGTTTAGTTCCTTACGTCTAGATGATCCAGGACTGTGGACCCACTTGAGCAGTAGCCTGAGGGACTTCCTTGTACTGCATGGGCCACAGCAAGTGAAAAACTTCATGTTCCCCCATTATAATGAAAATAGAAGTTTCCATCCAACACATTACTGGCGTAAAATCCCCAATGGTGACAAAGTGGAGTACATGGCTTATGTACTCAAAAACCCAGAATGCTGCATACTGTTTTTGTTGCAAACTCTTCCAGTCTAATGTTCCAGCCAAATTGGGTTCTACAGGAACAAAGGACTGGAAAAATCTGGCTAGAAACCTGGCATGCCATGAGAAGGCAGCAAAGGTTTTTAAGGTTTTTAAGGTCAGGCTTGACAAAGCCCTGGCTGGGATGATTTAGTTGGGATTAGGTCCTGCTTTGAGCAGGGGGTTGGACTAGATGGCCTCCTGAGGTCCCTTCCATCCCTGATATTCTATGATATTATGAAATGACCAGAGAGCATTCCATAGGTGGAAAGAGCTTGAGATGAGACTAAGGTTAAAGGCCACCATAGATAATCAGCATCAAGAGAAAATCGCATCAGAGTCTCTTTACTGGCAAAATGTTCTGAAAAGGCTCATTGCCATTGTGAGAATGCTTGCTACCCAAAACCTAGCACTGCGAGGCACTTCAGATCAGCTGTATGTGCCAAACAACTGAAACTTCCTTAAAATTGTGGAGCTGATGGCTGAGTTTGATGCTGTACTCCAGGAGCATGTAAGAAGAGTCACCATCCAAGAAATGTACACACCACTACCTTGGAAAAACAATTCAAAATGAGATCATACAGTTACTGACAACAAAAGTCAAACAGAAGATTGTGGCAAATCTGAAGTCAGCAAGATATTACTTGGTTATTCTGGACTGCACACCTGACATCAGCCATATGGAACAAATGACTTTAATGGTGCGTTTTGTAACAACAACAGAACCTAGTGAAAATGTCCCTGCAATGGTGACTGTCAGAAGCATTTTCTAGAATTTATTGACATTGATGATACTACAGGAGCTGGAATGACAAATGTGCTTCTTAAAAAGCTGGAAGAGACAGGAATTGCGATAGCTGACACGAGAGGTCAGGGCTACAATAATGGTGCCAACATGAGAGGAAAGAACAGAGGAGTGCAGACATGGATCCGAGAGTTAAACCCTCGAGATTTTTTTTGTCCCATGCAGTTCTCATTCATTGAACTTGGTGGTCAGTGATGCAGCGTCAGCTTCTAGTGAGGCTGCTGAATTTTTTAATGTAATTCAAAGCATCTATGTATTTTTCTCTGCATCAACTAATCAATGGCAAATTTTGAAGCAACATCTGAGAACATCCTCTCTGACACTGAAACCACTGAGTGCCACACGATGGGAAAGTTGAG
Organism: Platysternon megacephalum; assembly: GCA_003942145.1. Taxonomy (NCBI): domain Eukaryota; kingdom Metazoa; phylum Chordata; order Testudines; family Platysternidae; genus Platysternon; species Platysternon megacephalum. The sequence goes on along the minus strand of QXTE01000206.1, from coordinate 419,906 downwards.
TGGAAGCGATAAAGCCTATCAAACACCAAATTGGGAAAATAGATGATGCCATAGTTGCCATTATGGAGGATAATGCTATGACAGGAACTGTTCATGGGAGAACAGTGGCAGAGGGAAATGGAATCACCAGGAACATACATAACTCCAAATTTCTGTGTGGCTTAGTGTTGTGGCATGACATACTGTTTGAAATAAATGTTGTAAGCAAGAGACTCCAAGGTGTTGACCTTGATACATCTGGAGCAATGGAACAACTGGACAAAGCAAAGTCATACCTACAGTCTTACCGGTCAGATGAGGGATTTCAAAACGTTCTGAAGAGTGCACAGAAGTTGGCAGAGGAACTTCACACTGAAGCTATTTTCCCACCCATTCAAGAATACAAGAGTCACCGAAGAAGAAAACATTTTGATTACGAGGCATGGAATAATCCCATAAGAGAGCCCAAAGAACAATTCAAAGTTGAATTCTTTAACCAGGTGCTAGATTGTGCAATACAGTCAGTTGAAGAACGTTTCATGCAGCTCAAGGAACACAGCAGTATATTTGGGGTACTGTATGATATTCAAGAACTCCTCACTATACCTGAAGAAGACCTACACCAGCAATGCAGGGCACTAGAGACAGTGTTGACACATGATGATATGCACGATATTGATGCGAGTGATTTAGCTGATGAACTGAAAGCCCTTTCAAGATACATTTCAGCAGGATCAACTCCAAAGGCTGTTCTGGAATATATGTGCACAAATAAGATGACCACCCTCTTTCCAAATGCTTTTGTTGCTCTGCGTATATTTCTAACACTTCCTGTAACAGTTGCCAGTGGAGAACGCAGCTTCTCCAAGCTGAAGTTAATAAAAACACATCTATGCTCCACAATGACACAGGAGAGGCTGGTCGGCCTTGCAACCATCTCAATAGAGCATGAGCTGGCCCAGACTGTGGACTTTCAGGAAGCAGTTCAAATCTTTGCAACTAAGAAGGCACGGAAAGCACCACTTTGATCATTCAAACAGATAAAAATGCCAGTGTTTACTATGCAGACAAGAAAAGTTACATTTGCTGTTCAGGCGTTCGAAAGTTAAGTGTTACTTAAAATTTTTGAACAAGGCATTTTAAGTTGTTAGTTCTCCTTTATTGGGGTAGGTAGCAGAGCAGTACCATGAGAGGAGTAGAACAGGAAGAAGGCAGAATTGAGACCGTTCAAAGTTTTGTCCCAAGCGAGGGGAAATGGGGGCGTCATTTGAGCTCCCTGCCTCTGGTGCCAAAATGTTGTGAGCCGGCCCTGGGCAAATAACCCAATTGGTTTAAGCTGTCAGGGCCAGACACCCACTGAGGGTTGTGGGGGCTTGTATTCTCCTTCCGCAGGGTAGGTTTTCTGGAGAAGGAGACCAATGCAGTGAGGGGAAGTGAATTGACCCCAAGGCCACACTTGTGAGTCTATATCATAATACATATGCACAATGGAGCTGCACTAAGTTTGTATAAGCAACCTTAATTCTGGCATTTCCTTACATTTAAAGGGCCACTCTACACACAGTCTTTTTGTACCTATATAACTATTTTGGTTAGGGGTGTATTAATTAATTATTTTTTACCTAAATAGGAGTTGTACCAGGACAACTAGTATATCTTTATAAAAGTGCCTTACACCAATATAGCTTATTCCCCTCCCTGCACTGGCATGTACTTTTATAGTGATGTAATTGTGTCCCTACTAGGGGGATTGTACTGCTTTAACTATACTAGTAGAGCTCAAGCAGAACAACTAGCTAAATTGGAAAAAAAAAATGAGGCTCTTGCCAACAGTGAAGAGAGCTTGCCTCCCAACAGGAAAAATGACAGATACTTGGCACTCAGATACTATGGTGAGGGGCACCAACTGAAGAACCTAGATAAATAGCTCCCTGTGCCATGTAGAATAATGAATGTCAAGGCAGAGGTTTCATGGGGTTGCTTGTCCCTAGGGTGACCAGATGTTTTGATTTTATAGGGACAGTCCCGATTTTTGGAGCTTTTTCTTACATAGGCATCTATTACCCCCACCCCCGTCCCGATTTTTCACACTTGCTATCTGGTCACCCTACTTGTCCCTTTAAGGGGAGTCTGGGCCCAGGCTACACATGAGGAGTTAATTTGAAGGGAAAGAGCCCATATAGGCAGTTAATTGACTATCAGGCACCTGGCCCTGATAAAAGGCCCTCAGGGCTCAATTGCAAGGACTTGCTCCTGGAGACAGGAGCTCTTTTCTGCTGCAGGAGAAGGAGCGCTAGAGCCTGTTAAACTCTCAAAGCTGACAGCTAAAAGGACTGAGTAGAAAGGGGCCAGCTTTGGGGGAAGAGAAGCTGATTGAGGAATAAGGCTGGTTCTGAAACATAACTGGGATCCATATGAAGAGCTGTGGGCTCCTCCTTATCTGAAAAATTGGTTTATTTGCATAACAACCCAATGGTGGGAGGGGGTTTGTGAACTCCTGGTTCAAGGAGAGTGAGACTTTGAATTATAACCCAGCACCAAGAAGGAGGGCTGGAAAATTCCCCTTAATCTGAGGGAGAATCTAGAGGCCAGGCCTGAAATCCCTTCAGGCCCAAGAAGGAGGTCTGGGAAGACCCATGAACCTAAGAGGGAGCTCTTAGCTGATTAAATTATATTAGACCTCAACAGAAAGGGAATATTGTTTAAAACCTCTGGATGCAAGTAGTTTATTTTGGAACCCTGAGGGTGTGATGCCTGCAGAACTATGCTGTGCCACAAAGGGTCATGATCTGGGATGTTCCCTTCTTCCAAGAGAGCAGAACATGGCAGTCATAGGAAGAGATTTCCTCATTATTCAGTCTTGTGAATGCACATAGCTTCATTAATATAGAGCAGTACACCAACCTTACAGGGGGGGAAAAGTGTGGAAAAGGCTAAGCTCCTCAGAAATTTACAGCAAAAGTTAACATGTAACATGATATTTGGTTCTCAGAAAAAAATATTTACAGTAAGCAGCAGTGGGTATGGTTATAAACAGCCATTGAAATGAACTAGAAAACTAGCTTTTAGAGAGAAATGTCAGTGTCAGCTTTTGGTTTGTCTCATCCAAGTCAACAAACCTCCTTAATTAGAAAACTAGCATCCATACCCAAAGTCTTGCATCCGAAGAAGTGGGTATTCACCCACGAAAGCTCATGCTGCAAAACGTCTGTTAGTCTATAAGGTGCCACAGGATTCTTTGCTGCTCATACCCAAAGTGGCAGAGCTGCTTTCTGAGGACAGTTTGACAGCTTATAGAAAGCAGCTTGGGGGAGATTTGTAGTTTACAACTTCAGCAGCCCAAGAAGCGACACTGCATTAAAACTGCTCCTACTCTACCCAGCACCACCATTTGCTGATGGACCTAGTCAGCCCTAGTATCCATTGAAGTACCTGCATCATCCTACAGAGATGTTGCTGTCTGCCAATGGCAAGTTAAGCAGGAATAGCTTTTCTATCTATAGCGTTTCTTTTTCTAAAGCTTTTCTTTGTTTATGGATTTGTGTTTGTACACAACACATCAGCATCAAGAATTGTTTGGCCCCACAACTTGAGTCCAATTTTGTAATACACTATCATGGTCGTCAGAATAAATTGTTATCTTGGTGTAAATCTTTGAAGAGGATATCTGTGCCTGATGGCCTTAAAAGAAAGAATCAATGGTGTGGTGATCTGTGGATTTTCTGGCATCTCTCAGCTGTGATGGGGGGAGGGGTGTGAGAGTTCATAATGCACTCTATCATTCATTTTCCTACCGAAAAATTTCTCAAGGCCAGCAACACATGCTCCATAGGAATAGGATAAAATTTCATCTGGGCTATTTAACCTACTCACCCATCTAATTACAATGTGGGTCATCAGCCCACTTCTTTGTTCAGAATCACTCCAGTTACAAAATAATAGCTCCAAAGCATACCACAAATGACTCAAATTGCAAACCACAAACGATTCAATAAGAGAGTTCAAAATAGAACGTCAGCATAGTCACTAAAATAGCAATGTGAGTCTGAAAGTATCAAAGTAAGAATAATACAGAAGAGCAACAATACAGAGTGTAGCTCTCAATGATTGGCTTCTTTGTCAGAATCCAGGTCTCGATGACTTTCCAGCTTGCTTTCATATATTTGAAGGGGTAGGTTTACAACTGTAATGATCCAAAATAAGAGTTTGCTCTCACCAACGACCCCCAGCTTTGCTGAATAGAAAAGTCTTGTTTTGAATTTCTCGGTCTGAAAAACCAGCTTTGTAACTAAAGTCCTGATCAGTGACACCTCTTGTCATGAAAAATACAAAATAATAAGAATAGTAGAATTGCACAAAAGTAATGGAAGGCATAATTTGGACTGATTTACTAGACATGGTGCCCAATAAAGTAGGACCCTACCTTGAATTTTCAGATCCCAAGGGGAGTTTGCCAGGCTCGCAGTAATGGGTTAATTTCATCTGTAAAATGTCATCTTTGAAGTAGAAATCATTGAAAGCCAATATACTTGGAGCACCCAATGCTATTTTTTTACAATTATTTTTCCAGGAAGTTTCTTTAAGGGAGAACCTTTTCCCCCTCTTACCTCAAGAGTAATTAATTTATTCCAATTGCTAAGAGAGTCTGTGGTAAGGCAAGGAATAAAACCCTGGCCTCCAGGTTCCAAATCCTAACCCACTCTAAAAATATGTTCTTCTTTCCCAGGACACTAGTTCTATTGTTGTAGATCTTGGAGACCACTTTAAAAACTCTTGAAGTGTTGGGTTTGTCATTGGCTCCAGAGGAATTTCACTAGCTCATAATAAAATTTTTAAGGCTTAACCAGCTTCTTAGAGAATAGGTATGTCTACTTGCTAGTAACTATCTTGCATCAGGCCCACCTCAGAGTTCTCTGTATTTAATAGGTCTGTACCTTTGCCACAGACCATGGGACTCAACCCCTGGTTCACAGGTTTCTTAAGAGCTAGGGAGTCCCAACCTGTCACCCACAGATCTGCTAATAGCTGCTAGAATGGCAACTGAACTCTATCAGAGAACGCCAGTCCCAGGATCTGATTTGTAGAACCCTAGAGATCCTAATTGGTCCCCAACTTCTATTTAACCCAAGCACAGGAAGAGGAAGTTGTCTATGCAACTGGGTTCTCCCTGTGTTGGAGTAGGGAGCTCCTATAGGGAGCTTCCCCTATGATGCCTGTACCTGCTGCTGATTCCCTGGTATCCTGGCCCTACTTTCGTCCTGACACATGACTTGGTTTACCCTCTCGTCTGTCTCAGACTCTGACCTCCTGGTATTGGACCCAGCCTGACTTCTGGTCTGACCACTAGCTCAGACTGCCTGCATCCCAGTCATAACAACCTTGTGTGAATCAACACATTCTAAACCTTAGGTACTTATGTGGACCTATGAAGTTTAAATCTGTTTAGCTGATAGAAATACTCAGTCATATGTTGTATCATATCCTGTAGTCTGTTTGATAAGGTATGTTGGGGTAATCTTTACTTTGATAAGAGGCAGCAAAATTATTAACAGAATGAAAATCTATAGTGATACATGAAATAGAATTGTGAATTTTCCTAGATCACAATGAAGTAAAGACCCTGTAGAGAAACTACTAGTTGTGTATCTTTGGTATTGATGAGCAAACATGCCATAACAATAGCCATGATGACTAACTGTACAGAAGTGGATTAAAATGCACTTGTTAATTAATCTGAGTATCCACAAGATATAACTTTGAGACACTAAAGTCAACTTAAATATAAAATAATTCAAGGGAAAAAATTCGGTTGGCTTAACTTCCTTGGCTCTCTTCCAGAATAAAATATTGTACAGTATACTGGACTACTCATTCTAAATTACTGGATGAAACAAAAAAGGTGGAGTATCATTTTTTAAATTAGTCTTTGGTCAAATCTTCTTCAAAGCTTCAAAAGAGGTTCCCAATCCTAGGTAAACAAAGCAGCACAGATGGGACCACTGAGTGGAATTACTGAGCAAGCTGGTTCTAAAAGAGCAGGAGATTTCTCCCCTGCTTTAAAAGAGCTGGTTGTGGGAGCAATACAAGCACTACCCTTCAGCCCTTGAAAGGTAGGAAATCAAGTTTCTGTCCTGCTGGAGGGAACAGAGCTGGAGAAGAGAAATGGGCATTGGATAAATTTGTATTAAAGACATTGGCAGGTGGAGATTAATGTCACAGATCTACAGGATCGGTGCTACACCCCATCTTTGGAACAGTCTCTTGGAGGAATCCCTTCAATGTGCCAGACCCCTAAAATGTCTCTCTTCCCTCAGGGTACCTGTGATAGTGCACCCCCCAAGGCTTTATGGAAATATGCTTATGAATGTATATATGACATAACCGGAATATGTTTTATGCTACATATGCCATGTAATGTATCTCTGTAAAGGTTATGATCTACTGAATCTATTCATCCTATTTGTATGCATGTATCATTTTTGTATTAAAAGTTATGAATATTGGCTGTGTACTTGCTTGATTTTTAAGTAGCCTTAGTAAAGCATTTGGTCAGCTTCTTGAGAAAGGAATGTGCAAATTAAGTACCCAATCAAGAAACCCTTAACGAACAATGGATCTTGGAAGGCTCCAATCCACATAAGAAGTCTTCCTGGAGACATTCAAGATAACATGTGGGCAATGGCTGCTGCCTGTAAAAACTGAGTCATGCATGGACATGTGAGTTGCCCATGTGACTCCAAAACTCCATCTTGGAGCTGGACTTTGCATAGGAGAGAGGAGGGGGTCTCCACCCACAAGAGAGTATATTTAAGCCTGTGGGAGACCCCTCCATTTTGTCTTCAGCTGCTCAAGAGAGCCTCTCCACCCCCAAGGATACCTGAAAGAAACCAGAACAAAGAACAATAACTACAGGAGGTGTGTGATTGCTGGACCCAGACTAGAAGATGACTAGTCTGTAAAAGGAAGCTTACTGGAACACCTCTGAGGGTGAGGTTTTGTCTGTATTCACTTCTCACACTGTATTAGGCATAGGCTTGCATGTTTGATTTTATTTTGCTTGGTAATTCACTTTGTTCTGTCTGTTACTACTTGGAACCACTTAAATCCTACTTTTTGTATTTAATAAAATCACTTTTTACTTATCATTTAACCCAGAGTATGTATTAATACCTGGGGAGGCAAACAGCTGTGCATCTCTCTCTCTCTCTGTGTTATAGAGGGCGAACAATTTAGGAGTTTACCCTGTATAAGCTTTATACAGGGTAAAATGGATTTATTTGGGGTTTAGACCCCATTGGGAGTTGGGCATCTGAGTGTTAAAGACATGAACCCTTCTTAAGCTGCTTTCAATTAAACTTGCAGTTTGTGGGACGTGGTTCAGACCTGGGTTTGTGTTTGTGGCTGGCAAGCGTGTCTGGCACAGCCAGGAAGGGCTGTGGAGGCCCAAGCTGGCAGGGAAAGCAGGGGCAGAAGTAGTCTTGACACATCAGGTGGCAGCCCCAAGGTGGTTTCTGTGATCGAACCCGTCCTGTGACTGATCCTCTGGGCTTCATCACTCCTGCTTCACACTGTAAGCTCTGTTCAGTGAGTCCAACTGAGATAACGTGACCAAATATACCTGTGTTCATACCCTATACACTATTGTAATAATGTTCATACAAGGTATGCCTTGTGAAGCTGTGACAGGATCCTCTGGGTGCAACCTGGGACTGTGGGACTACTGTACCCCTTTAATTCACTAATCTGGAGAGTCTCTCACAATGCCTTGCTAGTGACAGGCAGCAAACCCCTCCAGGCACGGTTATCACTCAGCACATAAGAATGGCCATACTGGGTCAGACCAAAGGTCCATCCAGCCCAGTATCGTGTCTACTGACAGTGGCCAATGCCAGGTGCCCCAGAGGGAGTGAACCTAACAGGTAATGATCAAGTGATCTCTCTCCTCACAACTATCTCCACCCTCTCACAAACAGGCTAGGGACACCAGTCCTTCAGTTTAAACAAGTGAAGAATACTGGCAGGTAATATCCTTCCACATAGACACACTCTAGTTCCTAGGTTTCCGCTGGAAATATTTTTTTCAAGAGGGAGGCTGAAATGATAAAGAGGGACAAACATCCCAAGGCACCTCTCTCTCTCTCTGTCCATCACATTCGCTGCATCTGAGTAGACAAAGGAAGCACCCATTGAACTCTGGGGAAGGGATCCTGACTTAGTTTGGTCAGTAAGACTGCTGAAAGAATGGGGTTAGAACTTTGTTCTGAATCTAATACAGTTTTGTGTTAGAGATAAAATGCTTACAGGTGCCTATTTTTCTTGTAACCATTTCTGACTTTTATGCTTCATTACTTGTACTCAAAATCTCTTTGTAGCTAATCAACTTGAACACACTGGATTAGATAAAACCATAAAAACAAGCTTAAGTGTCTGGGTAACGTCATTTGGGGTAACAAATTGTGTGCATATTGTTCCCTTAAATATATTTATACTGCCTAGGAGAGGGCTGGCTAATACAGTACATACAGTTCTTGGGGAAGATCCAGGACTGGGGGGGTGTTGAGATCACCCTGCAGCATAATCAAGGCTGGTAAGAGCCAAGGTGTGGCTGGCTGGCTGCACCACAAGTGGACAGAGTTGGGAGTGACCTACGTGCTGGAGGCTGTTTGTGAGCAGTCCAGGCCGGAGGATTCAACAGCAAGGCATTGTAGAGGGCATCCCAGGCAACAGGAGGGGTGATAGCTACTAATTGGTCTGGATTGTACCCTGGTATGTCCTGGATACATATTTAATCACCTCATCCAGCATTTACAGTGACTCAGGCAATTTTTTCAAACNCCTAGAGGCCCTTGATCATGCCTTTGGGAGAACCGAGGGCTCAGATGATGTTTATTGCAAGTTCCTCAATGCCAGGCAACAAAAGGGAGAGAAGGTTTCTGCCTATATCCAGAGATTGGAGAAATTATTGCAGAGAGCCATCATGAGGGGAGCAGTAGCAGTTGAGCAAATGGACCGGACTAGATTGGCTCAGATCGTGAGAGGAATTCAATATCAGAACCCAATCCTTCTCCATCTCCGATTAAGGGAACGGCAAGACAATCCACCGAGTTACTCTCGGCTGATAAAAGAGGTCCGAGAGGAAGAAGAGAGGCAGGCAGCTGGCGAAGTTTGGGAGGTACAGCCACACCAGGCGACTGGCACAACATCCATACGAACACCCAAGGCACTGATGGTGAATCCTCAAGAGGAACTTACCCAACGAGTGCAGGTCCTGACACAGAAAGTGGCTGAACTAGAGAATACCATCGATTCAGCAAAGACGTCAGGGTACAAGGAACCCTCCGCTACCACGGTCCAGAAGACAACATTTAGAACCTCTGCCCCACCGAGACAACAGGGAAAAGGACAATCCTTCTTCTGCTACCGGTGTGGCCAGGGTGGGCACATTGCTGCAAGGTGTCAAAATGCAGAGAATCCCACGCTAGTATATCAAAAGCTGAGGACCACCTGGGGAAAGTCGGGAAACGGCCCCAGGGCCTGGGAAGGGAGCCGCCTAGGCCTGCAGGGTGTGGAGGCTCCCTTGGAAAGAACCATGCAGCCCGAATCCCACCAGGACTGATAGGACCCCGAGCGGAGGTCACTGTAAAGGTTGAAGGGACAGAATGTAGAGCAGTGCTTGACACAGGATCCCAAGTGACTATCATATTCCATTCTTTCTACCAGCAGATGCTTAGGCATCTGCCTATACGACCCCTGACAGGGCTTGGCCTGTGTGGCCTCAGCATGGAGGAATACCCCTATCAGGGGTATGTCATAGTACACCTGGAATTCCCAGAAGAGATTGCTGGGGTGAGACAGGAGGTGGACACTGCTGCTTTAATATGCCCGGACCCTAAAGGAGCCTCTGATGTGTCTGTGCTAATAGGGACCAACTCCTGCCTCTTTAAGGTACTTTCAGATTACTGCAGACAGCGAGCAGGGGACCAATATCTGAACACCTTGGTGATACACACACACTGTGCCGCAGCCTACAGAAAAATTGAGGACACAAGAAAAATGATGCCTGATTTGCCAGTGGGAACATTGAGGTATGCGGGCCCAGTCCCCTTAGTGGTGCCTGCAATGACAGAAAAGGAAGTGATTGTCATGAGTACCTGCCTAAAAGGCAGTAAGGGAACATTAGCAGTGGTAGAGCAGCCAACCGAGGGAGGGCTCCCAGAAGGAGTGCTGGTTCTCAGTGGAGTCATAACCCTACCTGCTGAAGCCCAGGAAGAGGTGACTATACTGATTGCTAATGAAACACGCCGTGACGTGTTTGTAAAACCAGGGCAGAAGATTGCAGACATCTTTGAGCCTGAAACCATTGTGAGACCCCAGTGTGAAGCTGAAGTTCCGGTGATGGATCCTGCAAAGTTGGACTTCGGGGACTCACCATTGTCTGAAGAGTGGAAGGATCGCCTGAGGAAGAAGCTTTGCGAGAGGTCCAAGGTATTTTCACTGCATGAGTGGGACGTGGGATGCGCCAAAGGAGTGGAACACCACATCAGGCTACAAGATCCCCGACCCTTCAGGGAGAGATCTAGGAGGATTGCTCTCTCTGAGATGGAAGATGTACGCCATCATCTTCAAGAGCTGATCGCGAATGGTATCATTACAGAGTCCCGAAGCCCCTACGCCTCTCCCATTGTGGTGGTTCGTAAGAAGAGTGGGAAAATCCGGATGTGTATCGACTACCGCACCCTAAACAGGCGCACTACAGTTGACCAATACACCATGCCTCGAGTACAAGATGCCTTAGACTGTTTGCTGGGTAGCCAGTGGTTCTCTGTGTTGGATCTTCGGAGTGGATACTACCAGATCCCTCTGGGAGAAGAGGATAAGGAGAAGACAGCCTTCATCTGCCCGTTAGGGTTCTACCAGTTCGAACGCATGCCCCAAGGGATTTCTGGGGCACCTGCCACATTTCAACGTCTTATGGAGAAAGTCGTTGGAGACATGAACTTACTGCAAGTGTTAGTTTACTTGGATGACCTGATTGTGTTTGGAAGAACCTTGGAGGAGCATGAAGAAAGACTTCTTAAAGTGCTTGATAGGTTGGAGGCGTACGGTTTGAAGCTGTCAATTGACAAATGCCAGTTCTGCCGAACCTCAGTGAAGTATGTGGGTCACATCGTGTCCCAAGAGGGTGTGAGTACTGACCCCGAAAAAATAGAAGCACTCACTACCTGGCCACGTCCAAGTAACTACAGAGAACTCAAGACCTTTCTTGGATTTAGTGGCTACTACCGCAGATTTGTGAAGAACTATGCTACGATTGTAAAACCTCTGAATGATCTTACCAGGGGATACCAGTCCAACAAGAACAAATCTAAGACCAAGAATAAGAGGAGGCCTCCGAACCCCCCTGTGCAGAGACACTATGGCCCCTTCGAACCGTTTGGGCCACGGTGGGATGAGAGATGTGAGAGGGCTTTTCAGGAAATCATTACTCGCCTAACTCATGCTCCCGTCCTAGTCTTTGCTGATCCAAGCAAACCATTTATCCTACATACTGATGCCAGTTTGGAGGGTCTGGGAGCAGTACTGTACCAGGAAGTGGAAGGCAGACGTAAACCCGTAGCCTTTGCCAGCCGAGGACTGTCTGACAGTGAAACTCGCTATCCCACCCACAAGCTGGAGTTCTTGGCCTTGAAATGGGCTATCACTGAGAAATTTCGAGACTACTTGTATGGTGCTCAGTTCCAGGTGTGGACAGACAACAACCCACTGACTTATGTATTAACAAGTGCTAAGTTGGATGCTACAGGGCAGAGATGGGTGGCTGCCTTGGCTAGCTATGAGTTCAGCATTCAATACCGATCAGGGAGAAGCAATGTAGATGTAGATGCAGATGCATTGTCCAGGCGTCCGCAGGCACCCGAAGTTGCTGTGATAGCTCTCACTCCATCCGTGGGTATTTGCAGTGTGAGTCGCCGAGAGCCAGAGGCCCATGAGAGTCTTCATGGATGTGTTGCTGAAGCTTTGGGCCTGCCCCCTGAATGCGTGCCTTCTGCTTCAGTGAACTATATTGCATTGGACCAATCTCCCTTGCCCGTGCTCAATGCGGCCGACTGGCAAGAAGCCCAGCTGCAAGACATTGACATTCGTGATACACTACTTGCCAAAAGGGAGGGGAGAAGCCCAGCTGCGGTTGTCCCACCTAACCCGGAGGGTAAACTACTATTGAGAGAATGGACCAAACTAAAACTGATTCAGGGAGTGTTACATCGAATGAGCACCGACCCTTTACAAAAGCAACGAGCACAGCTAGTGCTGCCAAAAGAGTACAGAGCCCTGGCCATGAGGGCCCTGCATGATGACTTTGGACACTTAGGGATGGAGAGGACCCTGGAACTTCTTCGTTGTAGGTTCTATTGGCCCCGGATGGCTGAAGATGTTCGTAGGAAATGTGAGACTTGCGCTCGATGTGTTCAAAGGAAAACTCTGCCCACGAGGGCTGCATATCTCAAGAACATCACCAGCAACAAACCTTTGGAGCTGGTGTGCATTGATTTCTTGTCTGTAGAAGTAGACAAGAGGAATATTGGGAACATTCTAGTAGTGACTGACCATTATACGCGATATGCGCAGGCATATCCCACACGTGATCAGAGGGCCACCACTGTCGCTCGAGTACTGTGGGAAAAATATTTCTCAGTTTATGGATTCCCAGCCCGGATACACTCGGATCAGGGACGGGACTTTGAGAGTCACCTTCTGAAGGAAGTGCTGAGGATAGCGGGAATTAAAAAGTCTAGGACAACGCCTTATCACCCGCAAGGTGATCCTCAACCAGAGAGGTTCAACCGAACCCTATTAGATATGTTGGGGACGTTGCGACCAGAGCAGAAGGCAACCTGGAGCCAACATGTTGCATTTCTGGTGCATGCCTACAACGCCACAAAGAACGATGCTACGGGAGTCACCCCATATCTCTTGATGTTTGGGCGAGAACCAAGATTACCCATAGACCTGTGCTTTGGTGTATCAGAGGATGGAGATAGCTATGAAACTCATCAGCAATATGTATCCCAACTAAGAGAAAAGTTGCGGGATGCTTATCACTTAGCTACATCTGCAGCTCGGAAGAACGCAGACCGCAACAAACATCGATATGATGCTAGGGTACGTTTGCAAGAGCTCCAGCCGGGGGACAGGGTCCTGTTGCGAAATTTGGGTATTGCCGGCAAACACAAGATAGCTGACAGATGGAAGGCAATACCCTACTTGGTGATGGAAAAGCTAGGAGACCTGCCGGTCTACAAGATCAAACCTGAAGAGGGTCCAGGGCAGACAAAGACAGTGCATAGAAACCTTTTGCTCCCTGTGGGGGAATTGGTAGGCACCCCTCATGAGATGGGCCACAACAGGGCAACCGGGCAGAACGAAGGTGCTGGACCAAAGCCGCCCTCCAACGTGGACAGCCGGCCCCCTGCAGCTAACCTACCCCTATGCAGCACATCCGAGAGTGAGTCTGAGGAGGAAGACACAACCATGATGTATCCTGGAATGGAGACAAGATTTCAGTCTCGATCAGCTGAACCAAAAGAGAGCTCCTCCTCTTCCGCCCTAAACCCCATGGCAGAAGTATTTAGGCCCATTCCTGACACCCCTGAGCCACTAGTGGGACCCCCGTGTGATGACACACACAGGTTATTGGACAGTGGAGATCTACAGGTGGAGGATGCCTTGGGCACCTTGGACCCTCCCCTGTTAGAACTAGAAATGCAGGGGCCTATGCCAGTAGCCGAGGGGCCCTCAAAGGAAACCTCTCCATCCATCGCTCAAGAGGATGTCCCCTCTACCACGGCAACAGAGCTTCTCAATAGACGAGACAGGGTAATAAGACCAGTAAAACGGTTAACTTATGATGCACCTGGGGTGACTAGTGAGGAGGCAATACATTTAGCACACAGGCTTGTGGAAGCTAAAGTGGGGTATCTGAGGCCCTTTGGAGGGAACCAGTGAGTTGGTAAAATAGTGGGTGTGATTTGTCGGGACGACAAATTCTCGGCTGGGGGGAAGATGTAAGCAGAGTCAGGATGAGCTCTACCCTGACATCTGGTGGTGACTTATGGGGAGTGTGGAAAAGAACTTCAGGGGCTGATCTCATTTGCATAGGCACACCCACCCCGCCTAGTGTGAGCCCCAGCAGCCCCAAAATGGTCACTTTGGCGGCTGTGGGATCCCCAGTTTCGCTGCTGTTGGGGCAGGAGGAATAAAGTGTTGTTATCCTGAGTTACCCTGATTATGTGAATCAAGGACAATGAAACTGTTTTATGACAGAGGGTCTCACCATCACCTAAGTGATACTCACTAGACAAGGGACATGGGTTCCAAAACCCAGTACAGAGAGAGAGGTTGGAGGCAGGTATTTGTACCTGGTGGTGTGGGCTCTTTGGTGAGCTTGATACACCAATTGCACCGCCTCCTCTCTCCAGTGTTGAAGGTCAGAACTAACCTTGCTTCCATTAGGAGTCTAATTACAGGCTGCTGAGCTGAAATCACTTTGTGCTGCTGATGCACCAGCACTGGGGCTCCCCTACTACAAGCTGAAATCACTAAGAGCTGAAATCACTAAAGAGCTGATGTTACTAAGATCACTGAGTGCTGTGTTAATTAGTTGGGGAGCCTGAAGCTATTGTGCTAAGCAGTGAGCGGAGCAGTTTGCAGGACGGCTGGTGCAGTGGCTGGCAGAGCGGAGCAGTTGGTGGGACGGTTGGAGCGGCCCACAGAGTGGCGAGCTGAGTCGTTTTACACGGACGGCTGGAGCAGCTCACAGGACGGCGAGTGGAGCAGAGCTGACCCATTTTGTGGGCACAGCGGGGGCAGCTCACGGAGCAGTTTGCGGGGACGGCTGGAGGAGCGGAGCAGAGCGGAGCAGAGCGGCTGGTAGAACGGAGCAGCTGGTAGAGCGGAGCAGTTCGTGGGACGGCAGGAGCGGCTCACGGGTCGGCTGGTGGAGGTGGAGCGGCTGCAGTGGAACCCCACGGAGAGGCAGACAGGCAGTCAGCCTTGGACCACGTAAGGTGCCACCCTGCGCGCCCTTTCTTCCCCCCCCCCCTTCCACCCAGGCTGGGGGTGTGTGTGTAACACCCTGCAGATAAACCTTTGAACTCTGGGGCTGCGCTGACCAGGGAAAGAGACTTTTGGGGTGTTGGACTTTGGGGGATTCTTGGGTTGCTGGACTCAAGAGACTCTTGGAGCGTTGGACTTTGGGGACTTTGGGTGATTCTTGGGTTGCTGGAACCAAAGGGAAAGGACACGGCTCAATTTGCTGGGTGGGTTTGGTCTATGAACTCTAGTTGTGGTGTTTTCCCAATTTAATGCTGATGTTGTTTACCTCATGTTATTAAACATTTGCTGCTACACCAAGGCTCTGTGCTTGCGAGAGGGGAAGTATTGCCTCTTCGAGGTGCCCAGGGGTTGTGTGTAAGATTTTCCCAGGTCACTGGGTGGGGGCTCGAGCTGGTTTCGCGTTACGTTTTGGGAGGGGACCCCTATGCACTGGACCCGGCCCTTGCTGCTATCAACTCGGCCTGGCAGAAGGGTTACACCAGTAGAGTTTTAGTCAACGGGAACAAAGCATAGGAAGTCCTTAGGTTAGCATAGAGAAACGAACGTTAAAGCATAGTCCATTCTGGTTAGCCCAGAGCACCAGCCAAGCTGTAGCGAAAACCCATATTCAGGGTCTGTGTGTGCACGCACCTCTCTCTCTCTGTGTCTCGCTTCCTTAGTCCCCAGGTGAGAGCGCCCTGATTCCTCCAGAAGCCAACACTTATCACCCACTTCACACCTCTCCAGTCCTCCGTTCTCAAGCTGGGGTCTTTGCTCACCACCTCTGCTGAGAGACAGGGAAATCTATCTCCATCTGCATCACTGGTTTCTAGGT
The DNA here is from genome assembly GCA_003942145.1 of Platysternon megacephalum. Classification (NCBI taxonomy): domain Eukaryota; kingdom Metazoa; phylum Chordata; order Testudines; family Platysternidae; genus Platysternon; species Platysternon megacephalum. The sequence goes on along the minus strand of QXTE01000206.1, from coordinate 403,999 downwards.
GACAGTGTCCTGGTGATTGGGTTTTCCATTGTCTTCAGATTTTCCACTGATATGGGGTCCACTTGAGCCCATCCTTTTTAATGATCTGTTCAGGTTTAGGTAGGTGACATACACACCTATGTCTCTTAGCCTGCCATGAGTGCAAACAGTCTTTTTCCTCCTCCTCGGTAGCTGGGCAAAATATTGAGAGAATTGAGGCACACACAGGATTCATGAAAACCCCCACTTCGTCACACAAGATGGCTGAAATGTGGTGTGGAAAACAGTATCTGGTATCCCAGGACACCACCTCTAAGGATGCTTTTCCTAGGAACACAACAGCAGGATGATAAAGATGTCTTTATATCAGGGCTGGCTGGGATCCAGGAATAGGGAATGCTCTCATCCAGCCTATGGATGAGGGATGCCATCTCTCGCCTTAGAACCATTTGCTATGGGCACTTGGGGCTCATACCTCTATGAGGGAGGTGTTATCTTCCATTTAAGCCTCACTGAGAGCCAACTCTCCTTGGTTTGACAGGATGAGGTCCTCTGTCCCTGCTGCTCCCAAACTGGGCTAGCTGTGGACTGCATCCGGATGGGAGGCTGGGATAGGTTCCAGAACCTGGAAGACAGATGAGGAGGAAGCTTCTGTTCATTTTACACTCAGGGACCCCACAGAAGAAGACAAGTGGAGAGGGGAGAATAAAGAGAAGCTAAGCCCTAGAGGGAAGGAATTAGACTGGGACCCAGTTAAATTGTCAGCTTTTCCCCAGGTTTTAGTGTGGGACTTAATGGACAAAAGGTGGCTAAATACACCCATGACTGGAGGAGGGGGATTGTAACAGGAGAGAAGGCTGATTCTCTGGGGCACATCCTGTGTCTCAGGGTCTCCCTAGGAAGGAGCTAGAGGCTATTCTCAGAGGACCATCTCCTGGATCGCAAGGGGGTTTGAGGTTGTCATTACCCGAGCTGGCCTGGGCCCTGGGAGTAGTGCTCAACAGAAGTAGGGAGAGCCCGGGCTTCTAGTCCCAGCTCTTTCCATCCCCAAAGGAAGAAGGGTTCCAAAATATTGCATTGCACTGACTACCCTGACCAAGAATGCCCCAGTGAAGACCCAGCTAGGAGGACAGCCTGGACCCAATCTTCCAGTCTCACCTTTCCAGGCCTAAGGTAAAATTCACTCTGGCCTATGTCCGCAGGCTCTTTACAATGACACACAGGTTCTCTCCACAGGCCTTGTACAGAGCCTGCAAAGGGAAGGAGAGCTGTGTGTGTCAGGGGCATGGAAACTAGAGCTACACCTGCCACAGGGTAAGAGGTGCCAGGGAGAACCCTGGCGAGACTCCAAACACACATACCTCCGTGGGCTGTCAGCAAGCATTCATGGCAGGATGGCAACTGGCTCTCCAATCCTTGCCTCTAGCAGTTGTCTGCAGAGGGCCTGCTACAAAGCAGGGTATGGAACAGCTGCTAGGGATGGGAGCTGGGCTTCCTGGCAGACTCCAGGAACCAAAGCACAGCATCTGCAAGGAAGGGATTCCCCGCAGAGGGGTAACATCCTCTCCCACAGAGGTGGAGTCTCCCCCTGACACTTGATTAATCCTGTGGCCTGTTCCCATCTCTGCCCACCCCACCCCTACCTCAGCAGCTCCAGCTACCGAAGAGAGCAAGGACCAGAGGCCTTCCTGCTCCTGGGACAGAGGAGTAGGTTGATGATCTACCTGGATATGAGTGTTGGCCTTCCCCATGCCCATGGTCTATACTCCATTCAGGGCAGCGCACAGGAACTGCGATTCTTGTTCCAGATCTAGGGGCGGCTTCAGTTTGCTGGCAGGAGACTGTGCATGAGACCTTGCAGTTGCAGGGCGACACAGGCACTAACATGGGCATGGAGGTTTGAGGAATATGGGGCAAAGAGGGCAGGGATTTGTGAAGCGAGAGCAGAGGTTCAAACACTTTCTAAATGTGCGTCAGGATGATCCCCACTTCAGAGATAGAGAAAGTGAGACACCAGCTGGGAGAGTGACCTGGCCAAGATCACGCTACCACTCGGTGGCAGGGCTGCAGTACAACCCATTCCCTGCTCTCATCACTGGACCCTGCTGTATGACCCATCCTCTCCCATAGCCATCCTGACACTGCTGGAGTCAAATCAACCCCCCAGCCAGGAGAGAGGGACTGTTCCCACCTGCTCTGCCAGAGGAGGGAACAGCCACTGGTGGGAGGTGACCTGGGAGTGGGAGGGACAGTGACTCCTGCCTCTGGGCCTAAGCAGCACTGGGGTTAGGGGATCCATGCGGGAGGGTCCTGGAACCTGAGGGTGCGTGTGGGCATCATGAGTTATAGATGCTGGCGCTGGGCACAGAGTCCAAGGGCAGCTCCTCAGACATCTCCTGTGATGCCCAAAGAAAAAAAAAAAAAAAAAAAAAAAAAAAAGCCAGGAGCATGAGAGATTCAGGCCCCACTGACCCACGGGCACTTCCCATAGAAGAGGCTACACATTGCTCCAGCCAAAGCCAGCAGGATCCCACCCACAAGCTGGGTCCCTTCTCTAATCTCCTCTGAGCCCTACAGCTTCCTCTCCACCCCAGCCTCAGCAGTCCCTCCCATCTCCCTATTCTCCTCACCACTCTCCAATATCAGGCTGTATGGTGAGCTGGAGCCGGTTCCCACCGGTTTGCGGGAACCGGTTGTTAAATTTAGAAGCCCTTTTAGAACTGGTTGTCCCGGTTCTAAAAGGGCTTTTACATTTCACAAAATCTGTCAGCTCCCTTCCCTGCCCAGCCCCCGGCCCCAGCTCATCTAGCGCCACCTCCTCCCCTGATGCTCCCCTGGGCTTCTCCTCCCCCTCCCCTGCTTCCCGCAGGTGAGAGGGGGTGGGAGCGGGGGCGGGGCAAGAGGAGGGCCCCGGCCGCGCGACGCTGCTCCGGCCCGGACCCGGTGGGGGTAAGAGGCCGAAGGCCAGGGCCAGGGGGGTTGGATGGGGCAGAGGTTCTGGGGGGGCGGTCAGGGGATGGGTAAGGGGGGGGTTGGATGGGGCAGAGGTTCTTGGGGCGGTCAGGGGATGGGTAGGTGCCGTGTGGGAGTTCCAGGGGTCTGTCGGGGTGGTGGATGGGGTCGGGGCAGTCAGGGGACAGGGAGCAGGGCGAGTTGGGCAGGGGATGGGGTCCTGGGGGGCAGTTAGGGTTGGAGGTCTCAGGAAGGAGTGGTCAGGGGACAAGGAGTGTGTGTGTGGGGGGTTATGGGTTGCGGTTTCTGAGGGGGATAGTCGGGGGCAGGACATGGGGGGCGGGGTGTGTACTCACCAGGCGGTTCCCTACCGGGTCTTCGGCCGTGGGTCCTTCACCCACCGGAGCCGTGCAGCCGAAGACCCGGTAGGGAACCGGTTCCTAAGATTTTGGCAGCTCATCACTGGCTGTATCCATTATGGAAGCAGGCTTGTACCAGAGTTCACTCACCGCTAGGTCCTGGCCAGGCCTGGTGTCACAGCTTTCTTGCTGGGCTAGCACCCCCGCCGATAGTCGCTCTGGCAGTTTGTTGGCTGGGAACTCAGCTCTCCAGCCAGGTGACTGTCCTTTAGTCCGCTCCTTCTTGGGTCACGCTCATCCCAAACTAAAAGTCCAAAAATGTCTTTAATAGAAACAAGACCTTCCGCCCTCTTGGGGGCACTTCCTCAGCCTGACTTCAGCTCGGCCTGCCCTTGCTGGGCTTGGTAGCCCTTTCTATGGCCTTGTACGGTACGTCGTCTTCCTTGGGGATGGTGGGAGAACCCAGTCCTGTCCTGGATTCTAGGTTCAGCCCCAAGGCCCTGTACTGAACAGCTAGGTCTGCTCCTGCCTGTACCTTTGCTGTGGTTTTCCCCTCAGGTGAGGATCACTTGGTAATCAATTTGGCCTGTTACATACCCTCCTCCTTAAAATCCGGCCCAAACCAGGGGCAAGTTCTACTCTTGTCCAAGCTTCATCCCTCACCATCTCATCGCTGTCACCGGCTGCGCGCTTCTACAGCCTGGGCGCTCGGCGTCTCCAGCTCCCCTGCCAGCTCGCTCACCAGAATTAAGAGGCAATCCTTCTCTTCTGCAGTATCCCAACGCTCTTCCTGCAGCCACTCAGTCTCATTAACAGCTGCTTGCAGAGCCTGTTCTGAAGCCATTAGCTTCTTCTGTAGCCTTTTTGCTACTGCTGCTGCATCCCCCAAAACCTTTTCCGTCAGGGTCCGAGGACCCACCATGGACCGCTCAACCCTTGTGTTTGTCCCTACTTCAGCCTGCTTCATCTCGGTGCCAACCATTTCATCCTTCACCTCCCTGCAGCACCCGACCGGGTGTGTTGGTGGAGGGTCTGCAGGGTCCACGGCCATCACTGCCACCTCCACTTTGTCTGCCTCATGTGTGTTTGTGCCAGAGGACACCACCTCCTTTCTATCTTCTTGGGGTTCTGGGCCCTCCTTTTGCCACTCAGCTTCTCTGCACCCAAAACAAAGCACTCTCGTCCCCATCTTGGCATTAGGCCATGCTTGTACACTTTCTCATGCCCTGCTCTCCTGGGCTAACCTCCTCAGCACAGCCCAGGCATGCTCTCCTGATCTGCACTTTTTGGTCCATGGGCATAGCAGACCCCGGGTTGTGTCTCTGGCCTTCCAGCCCCCGAATACCCTTTTCTTACCTGGCCCTTCTGACAGCAAATGATTTCCCTTTGCAGGATCTCTGACAGGTATTGCTGCTGCTCCATGAAGTTTGCCAGCTGCGTCTGTAGCTCCGCCTGCACTTCCTACTGCTTCTGTTGGTTTTCTAGGAACTGCTGGAGAAACCCCTAGTCCTGTTTTGGCTGCTTAACCAGTCCCTGGAACTGAAGTGGGAAATCCAGTGAGCAGCTCGGTCCCTCGATACACCCGCTTCGGGGGTTAGACCTTCCTTCAGCAACCAAGACTTCCATCGGCCCTCACGGATCACAGGGGGAATTCAATCCTCCTGACTATGCCAATCATAAACAAATCTACTCATCGTTAGGTGCCCCACCCCGGCGGCCAGACATGGCATCACAGCCCTCTCGCTGGGCTAGTGTCCCCCATCCATGGTCGCTCCAGCACCATGGCAGTTTCTCTGCCTCGTAACTCAGCCTCTGGCCAGGTCACCACCCTTAGTCCCCCCTTCTGGGGCCCAGCTTGTCTCATGCCAAAAGTCCAAAGAGGTCTTCCCACAGAAAGAAATCCTTCTGCCATCGCCGGGGCTCCTGCTCAGCCTGCAGCCCCCTTGCTGGGCTTGGTAACCCGCTCTGGGTGCATGTACACCCCCTTCTTTGGGGCCAGTAGGGGAACCCAGTCCCACCCTGACACTGGTAGCAGCCCAGGGCCCTGTACCCAACAGCTAGGTCTGCTCCTTTCTCTTTGCTGCAGTTTTCCCTGGGCACTTCCTACCTCTCTTCTCAAGTTCCCCTCTAGGCTTTCCTTGCTGCTCTGAACTTCCTCCCTCGTTCTCATTCCTGTTGATACCCCAGCTGGGCTGTCTCACCACTGAAGTCTGGCTCTTTAGGGGGAGGTACATGGTGCCCCTCAGGTAGGGCTCATTCTGTAATCAGTTTGGCTAAGCCCCAGGCTGTGCAGCCCAGGGGAAAGCACCCTGTTATAGGCCTGCTCTGCCCAGTCCTGCTGTTACTGGGCTGGGGTCCTTGCTCCCCATTTCAGACCTGGTTTCCAGAGGGGCTGAGTACACACAGGCCCCACTGCCTGGAACTGGAGTTTGCTTGTTCTGGTGACTGACATTCAGGCCCTTCATCATTCAGAGGCTGACAGGTGTGGTGAGGGGGCAGGAGAAACCCCACTGCTGATTGGAAGGAGGTCAAAGAGTCGGGACTCTGGGAGCTGATGGGTTCATTTGTTCTGCTGCGGGAAGTGGAGTTGGGGAGCGGAGATGCCATGTGAATGAGACTGCATGATGCTCTCCATGGCTGAGGGGCTGGAGCCTCCTGCCAGAAGTTCTCTCAGGAGCTCAGGTTTGAGGACATCTCTGGGGAGCCTCTTGCTAGGAGCAAAACAAGGGTGGCACGTTTATGGAGATGTCTATGTCCCAGGGCTGGGATCCAGGGACAGGAGAAGCTCCCAGCCAGGCTATGTATCAGGGATCCCATTTCTCCCCCAAGAGACCCACATGCCCCAAGGAGTAAATGGCTCTTACCTCCATGAAGGAGTGGGGTCTTCCATCTAAGCCTCTGAGAGCCAGCGCTGCTTGGTCTGATAGGACAAGGTCCCCATTGCTCCCTGAGGTGGCTCAGCTGCAGGCTGGGCCCATGTGGGAGGCTGTAACACATCCCAGGGCCTGGAAGACAGCTGGGGAGGAGGCTCCTATTCAATTCACACCCAGAGACCCCATAGAAGGGCCAAGGGGAGAATAAAGGGCAGGAGGTGAAGCTAGCCTGAGCCTCTGTCCCTTCCCCTCAAAAGTGGGGTTTTCTGAGTTTCAGCTGGGCAGACGGGCTGTAGCCCTGATACAAAGGCCCTTCTGCACCATATGGGGTGGGGAGAGCTCTGCCTGGGCGCAGGGGGAATGGGAGTGAGTGGAAGAGCTCATACCCCAGATGAAGGAATTTTGGGGGCAGAGGGAAGGACCCTGCTCCACAGAGGGGAGAGAGTTTCTGTGAGTGCCAGGGGGCTCCATTTCCCCTTCCACTAGCCCCCCATTTACAGTGAGACAGAGCAGTACCTGCAGCAGAGAGCAGGAGTTGCTGAACATGGGAGGGGAACCTTTTAAGGGCATCCGACGTGGCACAGCCCCTGCAGCGCCTCCGGCACCTGGCTCAAGTGTCGGATGATACGGAGCTGGCGCATCACATTGGCTGTGATGTCCTCCTGCTGCAAGGGAACGAGAACCTGTCTCAGACTCAGACATCCCCAAGGAATCGGGGGTGGGGGTGGGGGAGATTAACGGCACCTGGAACCAGCAGCATTTCCACCCAACAGTTGCCCACATCTGAGGAATGGATTCACCCTCTTAACCCCCAGGATGGAGTCTTGTTACCCTCTCTAGTGACCTTCAGTGCCAACCCCCCTCCTTGTAGGGTGAGCTCCTGCCACCTCCCCCCCCCCAGTGCCTGACAGCTGTTCTACCTTCAACCCACCTGGGGACACAGCTCAAGTTCTCACAATCCTCTCCTCCACCCCACCTCCACCCCCACCCAGGCTGGGCAGGGCGGGGGCTCTAGCGGGGAGGGGGGGCAGGAGAGATTAGGCAGCAGTGAAGTGGGGTGGGGGGAGGTTGACATCTTTCCCCAAGTCATCCCAGCCACTAATGCTGAAGCCGCAGGATGGCAGCCCTAGTGAATGGGGCAGGTTGGCAGTCCTTGCTGACTGAATCCTCCCGTTCTCTCTAGAGGGGGTCCAGCCCTGCCAGCAGCAGGACAAGCTTCCCCCGCCCATGTGCCTCAGCCCTGCCTGGTCAGTCGCCATCACCCGTCAGTCCTTGGCCTCCCAGGCTGCCAGTGATGGGAGCAACTCTGGATGGTAATTCAGGTGACACCGACACTAGGCCACTGGGAACTGGGTGGGTCCCTGTGGGGCAGGCAGGAGAGGCTCGCAGAGGGCACTCTCCTGCCCTTCCCAGGAGCGATAGCACCATGTCCTAAGTCCATGAGGAGGTAACACTTGTAATTAATTAGCACTTGTAAGTTCATCTCTTCCCAGTAGCACCTGCTCTCACTCACATTCTCCACCAGGCTTCTTGCTGCCAGGCCAGCAAATGGCAATTAGATGGGAATGAGGTCCCGGGCCCCTCCCCAATCTCCTGAGTCTAATGCAGCTGCTTACCTTGTCCCCCAGAAGGGAGCAGGTGAGGAGCAGCCCAGCCTGGCTGACACACAGCAGGGGATCGTGGATGGCCAGCACTGCCATCTGGAGGAAGGATCTTCTCTGCCCCACCGAGAAGAACTTTCCGAAGACCTAAAACCAACAGGACATGAGGCATTAGCAGATTGCCCAGAGCCAGGCTCCAAATCCTGGCACTAGAAGGGCATCACCCTCTAGTGGCCCCAAGAGGCAGCCACTGCAGGGGACTCAGCCACCCCCACTCCCTGAGCTGTCTCATGCCCTGGCAGAGTGTCCTTACCTCCCCCACCCTGGCTGTGTTCCTATAGCCCAGGAGCCTGCTGTCCTGGTGCCAGTCCCAGCACCACAGGTCTTCGGCCTCATGGATGGTCAGCCCTGGGAAAGACACACACACACGTCATTCTGGTTGCAGTGTCTGTGTCCTGCCAAACCCGCTGATGGCTGCACAGTGGGCAGAGTCCTCGCTGCATCCCTGGCCCAGTAGAATTGCAGGGGGTGGAGAAGAACAGAGAAAGAGACAGAGAGAGACTCATCCACCAGCTGGGGTCAGTCTGAGAGAAATTGGCTGGGGTCCCAGTCTCAGTCTATCGTGTGCCATTTCCCAGCTGGGTTCCTTACCCCTCCGGTGCAGCAGCAGCTGGTAAATCCCCTCCCTGGCCTGCCGGCTGATGTCCTTGGCTGGGTCACCGATGAACAGAGCCAGCTGTGCCACATGGTGACCCATCCTGGGGAATTCTGCTGAGTTCTAATGGAAGGGAGCAGGAGAGGGGACTCCATCAGCATTTTCCTGTCAGCTCCCAGTCCCCCCTGGCCAGGACTCTCCGTCCCCTCAGTCCCTCTGCAGGAGATGCTAGAGGATAGGAGCTAGAGCTAAACCCTTCATTTTCTCTGCCCACAAGGGAACCTGGAGCACAGGGCCCTCCATGAGGACTTGCTCCCCAAGCTGCTTCAGGAAGACATGAACCTGGAGCATGGTCCCCTTAAAAACCCAGTCACCACTTACCCAGGAAAAGAAGAACTTGACTCAAGCGAAGCTCATTCCCTGCTCTGACTCTGCATCCCCAAGAGAAACACTCCTAACCCACAGGCCCTGCAGCAGCAGATCCTACAGCCTGTTGGAGCCAGCCCGCCTACAACTGGAGTCAGGAAGCTGGGGTCAGAGGTCACTTACATCAAATTCAGGGAGGGTGGTGTAGTATCTGAGCAGGGCCGTGCTGCTCCTAATGGCCCTGGCTCTCTCCTGGGACACCCTGGACACGATCCAGAAGTTGATGTGCTGTGGGGGAAGGAGGCAGGTCAGGATCAATGGGCAGGTGCACATGCTGTGCAAATGAGCCCCTCCCCATCCCCAGGGGGCTGGGACATTGTGTGCGGGGTGGAATATCTGAGTCACAGATCACAGAGATTTAGAAGGGGATTGTTGCCCCCAGGACAACGCTTTTATCCTGCAGGTCAGAACTTGTCATTGTCTCTCTAGATTGGGACAATGCTCAGTGTCGGGGCTGGTCCCATCCTCCCTGAACTCCTGATTACTGAACAGCTCACCAGGAAGGAGACAGACCCCTGAGTGTGAACACAATTACCCCCAGGAATCTCAGGGCCTGTCAGAGAGATGGGCTGATTCTCTGGGGTCCTCCTGTTTCTCTAGGAAGGAGCCTGTGCCTCTTCTGTGAGAACCATCTTCTGGATCTCACAGGAGGGGTTCAGACTCACACCCCAAGCCAGCCAGGGGCCCTGTGGTTAGTGCTCAACAGAACCAGGCAGAGCTCTGGCTTGAAGTCCCAGCTTCCTCTTCAAGGAGAAAGGGCCTGACACTGCATTACACCAACTGCCCCGACCAAGGAGGGCCCACTGGGGGCCCAGCTAGGAGGACAGCCTGGAAAATGGATCTAAGAGTTAAGGTAAAATTGCCCCCACCCCTCTCATGGGGCTCACCTCCAAGATGTATTGACGCCTGTCGGTGTCTGGGGACTCTGCCAGCAGGTTCCCCAGCATGGCATCCAGGAGCTCTGGCAACACCGTGTGCAGAGCCTGCAAAACAAAGGAGAGCCATGGGTCAGAGTTAGGAAAACTGGGGCTACACCTGTCTCAGGATGGGAAGAGGGGTCTCTGGGAAGCACTGGTGAGACCCCCAGACACACATTCTGGCCTCTCTCATTCACATCCCACTGCAGGCAATTAGCAAGGATTCATGGCAGGATGACAGCTGGCTCTTCAATCCATGACCTTAGCATGATCTACCTGGACTTGGGTGGTGTCCTTCTCCGTGCCCAGGATGAAGACGGCATGCAGGGCAGCTCGAAGGAGGTGGGTCTCCAGCTCTGGCTCCAGGGCAGATGTCATGGTGCTGGCAAGAGAGAGGAGCCGGTATTAGACTGTGCAGTGTGGGGGTGGGACTGGCACCAACACGGACGTGAAACTGCAGGAAATAGGCACAGGCTGGCAAGAATGGAAACTGAAGCACCAAGCCAGTGAATGACAAGCCCAAGGCCTCACAGACAGACAGGGGCAAGGCAGGAATAGCGCCTGTTCCCTGGACCCTGCTGCCTCTCCTGTATCTGATCCCGGGAGTGAGACTCTCCTCAAAGCCATTGTAATGTTACTGGTGTGAAAAGAACAGCACAGCCAGGAGAGAGGGAACCTTCCCATCACCTCTGCCAGAGGAGCCACCCTTGGGAGGTGACCTTGGAGTGGGAGGGGCAGCGACTGAGCAGCACCAGGTTATGGGAGCTGGGTCGGGTGGTCTCGGTACCTGAGGTTGCCCACAGAGATCAGGGAGTTGGCCAGGACGGTGCCGGGTGGAGAGTCATCAGGAAGCTCCTCAATGAACTCCTGAGAGACCCAAAGGAGACAAAGGAGTGAGAGAGATTCGGGCCCCACTGACACGTCCCAGTGAGGAGATTACACAGCCAGCGCCCCACAGAGCCAGCAGGATCCCACCACCTGCCTCCCGCTCCTCCCATTTTTTCCTGTCCATCAAACATGTCCCGCTCCCAGGATTCCTACCCGGCTTGGTCCCATTCCCCTTCTTCCCTCCTGCCTGTCAAAACTGCCCCCATCCAACAGCATCCCAACTACCATTGGCCTGGGGAGACCCCTGCCCGTCCCATGTCTCTCTTCCCTCCAGATGCCCGGCGCCGTGTCTCACTCACCACAATCCTCTCCACCACAGCTGCCTTGCAGCAGTGTGGTCCCAATGTGTCCTGCCCTCTCTGCTGTGCAGCGAGACACGCGGGGTGGATGGCGTGCAGGAACATGAGCTGCTGGGCTTCATCCTGCACCCACCAGGAGTGGGGTTAGGGGAGAGAGAGCCAGTTAGCCAGGGACCTCCCTGCCCCATCCACACCAGCTGCAGGACTGAGGCCTGAATGGGGGATAGTGGGGACCCGCCCATTGTCCAAATCACCCACGACTCCTACACAAGCAGGGTCAGGAACTGGGACAGTGCCGGGGGGGGGGGGGGAAAGAGACCCCAGCTGGTGTGTAACAAACACTCCCACCTTGGGGGTCCCAGATCATGGAGGAGAAAGGTCCCCATTAGGGGTGATGGATCATTAGGGACAAGACCCTCTACAGGGGGCTGGGATGCTGGGAAGGGGCAGGACAATCTCGGTTCCAGCACAGCTGGGGAACGTTTGTACCTTTTCTCAGCCCTGGAGCTGCTCTTTCTTGGATGTTCGTGAGAACAACTTCCTTTGTGGCCACGTCCACCCATTCCTCCTCCTCCTCGTCCTCTGAGTCCCTGGGGGTCCCTGCACCAGGGAGAGAAGGGGACAGGGTGACTCCTACTTCCACTCAGGGGAAGGACAGGAGTGTGGTGGGGAGAGCAGGGTTAATGTCCCCACTTCCCAACTCAGGGACCCAGGCCACATCAGGTCCCACACTCTCTCCTCTCAGCAATGCGCCTTCAGCCCCCAACAGCTTTAGGAGCCCATAGCAGAGAGCACTGTCCTGGACTCCCTAGGAGGTGTCTGCCCCCTACCCTGGAGCATCAGGGACCAAAGTGGTAGCAGCTGCCCCCACTCCCCAGTTTCCCTTGCTGCAGGGGCAGCTGTGTGACTGCTGCTGGTGTCAGTGAGATTCACGTGGCTCAGGCCAGACTGGGCTGGGGACCCGCCCCCATAGCACTGGTAGAGCACCTGGGCCCAGGGTGTTCACAGCCCCGTCCTCACCCTCCCTGAGCCCAGCCTGGCTCCTCACCTGGAACAAAGCAGTGGTGCCCATCGGCCTCGCTGCTGCCAGAGTCCCAGGAGCTGCTGCTGTCCCATAGGGAGTGGGCTGAGCTGCTGGTGCTGGGACAGGGATCCTCCACCTGCTGCCCTGGGGAGGCTGGAAAGTCCTTGGTGACTGGGCAGGGTGATGCCTCCTGCTGGAATCAGGGCTGGGCTCCTGGGGCTGGTGCTGCCCACACAACAAGCCCCAGAACCACCCTGCCTGGCTCCCCTCCTGGGCCGGGTCCCGCCTGTCCAGCCGTATCCTGGGCCAGCTCCATTGGGGCCTGGCTGCTGCCTCTCCTACCTCAGTGCCTGTGCCGGGAGTGGGTTTCCTCCGCCAGAAGGCTCGGCACTTCCACCTCCTGGCCCGGCCAGGAGCTCCTTCCCCGCCAGCGGGGACGGAGGGACCGCTCTGCTCCTGGGGAAGGTGGCAGCTGCTTCCCTCAGGCTCTGGGGCCACCTGTAGAGCCTTCTTCCTGAGCATCCTCAGGAGCCTGGCCAACCTGGAACCAAGCGGGGAGCAGGAGTGAGTCTGGGGTCAAGGCAGCCTCTCACTAATGGGCCTTTTTGGTCCCTCCCCATCCCTGCCCCAGCCAGAGCAGCTCCTCCCCCACACACAGGGGTGCAGGGAGTGCAAGTTACACACACTAGCAGGAGTTTATTGCATGATCTGCTCCTAATGTTCCCCCTCGTCATCCCTGGTGCAGCAATAACCGGGCACTCCTCCTTTTCGAGCACTGGGGTCAGTCACAAAGACCATCGGTCACTTTGGACAAGCAGCGCCCTCCTGCCATCCCAGGCCACACTCCCCCTTCCCAGGCTAGAGAAGGAACAGAACCCAGGAGTCCGGACTTCTCCCAGGAAACCATTCCCCACGTCAAAGTCCCTAGGCATAGCAAGCCCAGGGTCCCCTCGTTTCCCATTCTCAGCAGCTCACAGCGTCTGGCCCAGCTCAGAGCCTCTCCGCCTGGGGAACAGTCTCCCACAAGGGAAGGGCTGGGAGCCTCATTGCTGGGACCTTTCCAAACACTGGAGATGGCTCTGGAGAAGCCCCTCCCCGGTCTGAGAGCGAGGGGCTGCTGAGGGCAGTTTGCAAATCCAATCTCCTTTGGGAAAGATTCTCTCCCTCTCTTTCTGCCTCTCTCCAGACAGACAGGGGACACCATAGAGGAACCCTAACGCCACTCACTTGCTCTAGGTGATGGAGTGATGGATGGCGGATGTTCAGGGTCACCAGCTGTCTCTCGCCTTCTTCCTCACTCCCCAAGGCAGGCTGGAGAGGGTGGTGGTGACCTGAGGAATTACCCTGGCCTGCCAGGGTGATGACACTGGGCGATCGACTGGCTGTGAAAAAAAACCAATCGGTCTTATTGCCAAAGGACGGAGAAACTCAGCCAGCAGCAAGGGGTGCAGAACACTGGCCTAGTGTGGGGGTAACAGCGCCTCCCGGCTCCTGACATCCCGGCACTTTACACACCTTCCTGGAGCCTCCCAACCCGCCTGGGCTGTAGGGATGAGACCCCAACCCTACTGATGGGAAACGGAGCTTGAGGAGGGGAAGCTACTGGCTCAGGGTCACACCAAGTGTCAGAGCCATGGATGGGACCCAGCAGTCCTTATTTCGAGGCCCCTTCACTAACCACTGCTCCACACTCCCTCCCACAGCTGGCCATTACAACCAGGCCCTCATATCCGGTCCCCCTGCCTTTGAGAGGGAGTCTGCTCCGCTGTAGTGACTGGACCAGGGCATTGGGAGACAGGACTCCTGGGTTCCATTGCTGGTTTTCCTATTGACTTGTGAGACTTGGGCAAGTCCCCCCATCTATGGCTCTGTCCCCAACAGTCAAAAGGGGATTTAATACTTTCCCACTAGTGTAAAGTGCTGAGAGAAGGCCCCAGCCATCGAGTTTGGCTCAAGGAGACCAATTCTCCAATTTGTTAAGGGTGTTTTGAATTCCAAGCGTAGCCTCCAAAGTGCTTGGTGTCATCTGCAAATTTTAGAAGCATACTCTCCACTCCATTTTCCAAATCATTAATGAGAATATTGAATAATACCAAACCCCGGACTGATCCCTGCTGGACCCACTAGGTACACCCTCTCCATTGGACAGCCAAACATGGAGAGGGACTCTTGGAGTATGGGCTTTCAACCAGCTGTGCACCCACATAAATAATGTGACATTATACTAATTGCATCTAGACCACATTTCCCTAGTTTGCTTGTGAGAATGTCCTATGGGACTGTGTCAAAAGCCTTATTAACACCAAGATAGATCACATCTACTGTTTACCCACCTCCACTAGGCCCGTAACCCTGTCAAAGAAGGAAATAGGACTGGTTTATTCTTGACAAATCCATGCTCACTAGTCCTGATAACTCAATTATCCTATAGGTGCTTACAAACTGATTGTTTAATCATTTGTTCCAGTATCTTTCCAGGCTTTTAAAGATCGGTCCTGTCTTATTAATGGATGGGAAGATATTCTTTTTTCTGGGATCACAGAGGAGAACTGGGGCACAGCACCTGGTTTGTTAAGGCCACAAAAATGGAGGCAGGAACCTCTTCTCTCCTGCTGGCAAAGAGCCCCAGGTGACTAAAAGAGTGAGACTCACATACCTGAATGGGCTTTAAAAAAGACAATGGTTAAAATTTGGCCCCGACCATTTCTTGTTTCCACAGACTAGACATTTTAGCAAAGCTTAGAATTCCTTGGTGCTAAACACCGTGAATCTCCCCCTTTCTCCTTCACAAAGGGCTTTTACACCCCTTATCTCACCCAGGTTCACGACTGCCCAGAGTTGGAGAATTGTCCCTGTTCCCATTGGACAGATGGGGAGCCTGAGGTACGAAGAAGGGAAGTGACCTACCCAAGGGCCTACACAGCAAGGCGGTGGCAGAGCCAGAAAGAGAAGCCACCAGTCCTGACTCCTGTTCTAACAGACCACAAACCCCCCAGAGGCAGGGATAGAGCCCAGGAATCGAGATGGTGGGGAAATTTCATTGAAACCGTTTCTGTCAGAAAATCCCATTCAGACTAAACCAGTTTGTTTCTTGAAATCATAAGGAGTGGGATGAAAATTCTTTGCAAAAATATTTTGTTGCAAAACAAAAGCATCTCCTGTTTGTCACAGTGTGTTAAATTGTCTCATCGCACACAAAGAGGAGACACTTAGATCTCAAAAATTAGATAAGATGCTTCAGTCTGAGCTAAGCAGCTGCTGCTCTTAACAATTTCAAAATAATAAAATACAAATAAAATAGAATATTTCAGCTATTCTATGATGTCATAATCTGATCTAAGTAAATGTGATAAGACACCTCATATTCTGCACTGCTCCTAGTGGCACTCTCCAATGGATCCCCATCTTCCACCCACCACAAGGTAGGTAAGAGCGGATTGTTATCCCTACTTGAAAGAGGGAGAAGCTAAGGTTGAGAAAGGAGAATTGACTTGTCTTAGGTCACACAGCCAGTCAGTGGCAGAGTTGGGAATAGGACCCAAGAGCCCTGATTTTCAAACTAACCATCAGATCTTGAATTTCATACATTGAATGACCTGAATAAAGTGCTCTCAAATGCACTCCAGACCAACGACAGTGCATAGTAATTATTCAGCAAGTATTTTAGGAGAACTGGAATGTTGGAGAGAATCATGAACTGCTCAGAGACAATTAATGCAGAGAAGCATCAAAATTCGTCAAACATATGACTGGTTATGACTTATTTACTTGGTCTTAAAAGAGAACAACAAGGACCTGAGTCTCCACCCTGTCAATAACCCCCTGNCCTGAATGGGCTTTAAAAAAGACAATGGTTAAAATTTGGCCCCGACCATTTCTTGTTTCCACAGACTAGACATTTTAGCAAAGCTTAGAATTCCTTGGTGCTAAACACCGTGAATCTCCCCCTTTCTCCTTCACAAAGGGCTTTTACACCCCTTATCTCACCCAGGTTCACGACTGCCCAGAGTTGGAGAATTGTCCCTGTTCCCATTGGACAGATGGGGAGCCTGAGGTACGAAGAAGGGAAGTGACCTACCCAAGGGCCTACACAGCAAGGCGGTGGCAGAGCCAGAAAGAGAAGCCACCAGTCCTGACTCCTGTTCTAACAGACCACAAACCCCCCAGAGGCAGGGATAGAGCCCAGGAATCGAGATGGTGGGGAAATTTCATTGAAACCGTTTCTGTCAGAAAATCCCATTCAGACTAAACCAGTTTGTTTCTTGAAATCATAAGGAGTGGGATGAAAATTCTTTGCAAAAATATTTTGTTGCAAAACAAAAGCATCTCCTGTTTGTCACAGTGTGTTAAATTGTCTCATCGCACACAAAGAGGAGACACTTAGATCTCAAAAATTAGATAAGATGCTTCAGTCTGAGCTAAGCAGCTGCTGCTCTTAACAATTTCAAAATAATAAAATACAAATAAAATAGAATATTTCAGCTATTCTATGATGTCATAATCTGATCTAAGTAAATGTGATAAGACACCTCATATTCTGCACTGCTCCTAGTGGCACTCTCCAATGGATCCCCATCTTCCACCCACCACAAGGTAGGTAAGAGCGGATTGTTATCCCTACTTGAAAGAGGGAGAAGCTAAGGTTGAGAAAGGAGAATTGACTTGTCTTAGGTCACACAGCCAGTCAGTGGCAGAGTTGGGAATAGGACCCAAGAGCCCTGATTTTCAAACTAACCATCAGATCTTGAATTTCATACATTGAATGACCTGAATAAAGTGCTCTCAAATGCACTCCAGACCAACGACAGTGCATAGTAATTATTCAGCAAGTATTTTAGGAGAACTGGAATGTTGGAGAGAATCATGAACTGCTCAGAGACAATTAATGCAGAGAAGCATCAAAATTCGTCAAACATATGACTGGTTATGACTTATTTACTTGGTCTTAAAAGAGAACAACAAGGACCTGAGTCTCCACCCTGTCAATAACCCCCTGCTCAGCCAATCGGGGTAGAGACTGAGGGTTCTCACCAGAGCACCCAAAGGATGGCCCAGGTCACCAGTGGGGATCATGTTCCGAGCACTATTTCAGCCCGACATTTTTGGATGGACCTCCCACAATGGGAGCTGCAGAGCGAACACACACGAACGCACACCCTCCCTCCCTCCCTACCTGTGTTGGGAGGGGAACAGGGGAAAGGACAAAAGAAGCAAGAGAAGAAGAGAAAGGAGGGAGGGATGGAGGAAAAGGTAAAACCAAAAGGACAAACCCTAATGTCCCCAGCGATTCTAAGGGACAAAATCCTAAGTGGAGAATAAAATTCTTCCACCTTAACCTAGTGTTTTCCATGCCTAGAATTCAGCAGCACCAGGTGGATCAGACTGAACAGGTTCCAAACTGCTCAGAGGCTCTTACCTTCTAAACAGGGACGTCTGTTTTCTAGTAAAATCAGTAAAAAGAAAGGAGAATACTCCGAAGAGGTTCCTCCTTGCGCTCACGTACGTGAACCAGAATTCTCTCTCAGTCCTCAAGGAGAGACCTTGAGAAGGAGACTTGCTGAGGCAAAGCCACAGGGGTTTCTGAGGTTTCCCTGGCCCCGCGCCCCTGTCCTGCCTGGCTGATGTCAGCATCTCTCTGTGAGGTCACCCCCTCCCCACCACCTTTGACCAATAGGCTGAGGTCCTGGAAAAGGCCCTTGTGATGTCACTGCCACACCCAACCCTCCCCTGTAGTGCTGATGTCCTGCCCCTGGCCAGTCACTCTGGATGTTTGAGCTACTCTCTGTGGATCACCCCACTCAATGAGTGTTCATTCTAGGAAGCAAGCTGGCTAGACAGTAAAACATCAGACGCTGCTCCCAATGCTACACTCAGTTTTTCATAAATTAGTAGACTTAAGGGGCAGAAGGGACAATTAGAGCATCTAATCTAGCCCCCTGAATATCACAGGCCTCCTGTATGACACAGTAGCTGGTTTTTGACCAAACACATTCCAGAAAGGCATCTAGTCTTCATTACAAGACATCAAGAGATGTTAAATCCACCACTTCCCTTGGTAGTTTGTGCCTGTGGTGAATCATCCTCACTGTTGAATATTTGTGCCTGTACAAGGGTTAGCCAGGGCTCGACCCTCTCCGGGGCGGCAGGGAGCCACACCGGCTCACTAACCGCAGTTGATGTTTGGGGGAATTAGTCTGTCCGCGGGGGTCTCCTTCGGCAGCCCTTGCAGTAATTGAAATACGCACCATAAGCCCAGACCCTGGATCAGGGCAGGCAATGAGTCAGGGCTCAGGCCCTCAGGCAGGGCTGAGCAGTAACAGTACAAACAATAAGGAGCCCTGGGTCAGGGCGGGGCAACAACGAGCTAGGTGCTCAGGCCCTCAGGCAGGGCTGAGCAGTGACAGTAGACCCAAGCCTCCAAAAGGCTGGGGACAGGGGAGACTGCCACCCATGAGTTGGGTGGCAGGGGGGGACACAGGCCCTCCCACTCCACTGCGTCCCAGCCTGGGGCCCTAGCAGCGGCAGAAGACCCGCTGCTTAGTCAGTGGGGATCCTGGCCGCAACACACTGACATAGGCTCTGGCAGCGCTGCAGCCAGACTAGGGTCGGCTGCCCCCAGGCTACTTCGACTCCTCCTCGGTTAGTACCTGGGTCAGGGTGTTGTCCTCTGGGGGGTCCAGCACCATAGGTTCCTCGGGGTAGTGGGCAAGCAGCAGGCCCGGCAACTCCTCCGGGTAGCGGGCGCAGGGCAGGCCCAGCCCGTCCCGTCCTGGCAGCCGCCTTGGGCTGCGGGGTTTTCCCAGTCGCAGGCTAGGCTGGAGGGATCTGGCCTCTCCGGCGGCTGGGCCTTACTAAGCTCTGAGGGCGAGCCTTTATACTTCCAGGTCGCCGCCTGACCCTCTGAGGGGCGGGCTCAGAGTTCCCTAGCTCCGCCCACTCCAGCCTCCAGTTGGGCTCTTCCCTTTCCGGGGCGGCTGGGGGAGGGGCTTTTAGAAGTGGGCGGGTTTGCGCCCGCCCACCTCCCGGGTGTATCCAATAAGGCCTCACTACAGTGCCTTATTTGTAATATGAATTTGTCTCTTTTCACCTTCCAGCCATTGGGTCTTGTTATGCCTTTCCCTGATAGATTAAAGAGCTCTTTAATACCCGATATTTTCTCTCCATTAAGGCACTTCAACACTTCAATAAAGTCACTTTTCCATCTTCTTTTTATAAGCTAAACAGGTTGAGCTCTTTCAATAGCTCACTATAAGGCATTTTTCTCCAGCCCTCAGAACATTTTGTGGCTCTTTGCTGCCCCATCTCCAATTTCTCAATATCTTTTTCAAATGAGAACACCAAAACTGGATGCAGTATTCCAATATCAGTCTCACTGATGCTGTGTCACCTCCCTATCCTACTCACGGCTCTGCTCATACGTCTAATGATGGCTTTAGCCCTGTTCACCACAGTATCACACTGGGAGCTCATGTTGAACGGCTTGCCCAGTATGGCCTCTAAATCCCCTTCAGAGTCACTGCGTTCCTGCATACACTTCCCCATTCTGTAGGTGTGGCCGACATGCCTTGTGGCTAGGTATAGGACCTTGCATTTGGCTCTGTGCAAACTTGTTTTGTTTGAATGGGGCCAGCTTGCTGAATGAGGCAGATCTCTCTGTATCACTGCCTTCTCCTCATCAGTAATTACCACTCTGCCAGTATTTTGTCACCCACCAGTGTTATCAGCAGTGACTGTATGTTTTCTCCCAATTCATTGATAAAAATTATTTTAAAAAATTAGTCCTTGAGAGCCTCTTCAGACCCCTAGTATCCAGTACCTATACCTCACAGCACAGTGAGAATAGGCCATCCAGCCCTGCTGGTACATAGGGGATAAGCACAGAACAAACACACCTTTTGGAGCTGTTTTGTCCATAGGCTCTGAACATCATGTGGTGATCCGCAGCTTACAAATGCACTACAGACCTGTAGTGTAGACAGGCCCCAACTGTGTCTCAGTTTCCCACCCTATACAATGGGGAGAACGAACAAAACCTTGATTAGCTCTATTTTATAGTTGGGGAAACGGAGGCACCCAGCAGTGAAGAGACTTGCTCATGGTCACAAAGCCAGGAATAGAAAACGGCAGGTCTTCTGATAGCCAGTCCCTGAATCTAGCCCTGGTTATCCTGGCCTCGCTGCTCTAACTTTAGTCACAGCCCCCACGTCTTTTCCTCCATGTCCCTTAACCCCACATCACTGCAGAAGAAAGATTTTTTCTTAGCCAGCTGGCTCTAATGCATGTGGATGTCTTTCCAAAAGACGTGCTCTGGCTCAGTCACATGTCATGGGTTGACTGAAGGAACCACTCAGTGGCATTCTAGGGCTTGAGTTATACAGCAGGTCAGACTAGATGGACAGAATGGTCCTTTCTGACCTTAACATCTATCAATCTATACATTTTCTGCTGCTAGGAAGATAACTCTGGACTACTTTCTCTCATTCACTTTCAATTGGAATAATTTAAATCCAGGGCAAAGGATTTCCTCTTCCATTGTGTCTTCAACACCTTTGAGAGCAAACAGTTACTGTTAGCGCACAGGTTT
This sequence comes from Platysternon megacephalum, assembly GCA_003942145.1. Taxonomy (NCBI): domain Eukaryota; kingdom Metazoa; phylum Chordata; order Testudines; family Platysternidae; genus Platysternon; species Platysternon megacephalum. The sequence continues at coordinate 383,442 of QXTE01000206.1, read as the reverse complement.
CCAGGTTCAGCCTGTCCCAGGGTGAGATGGCCATTAAAGGGGTTGGAGCTCAACTGAACCTAGCCCAGGTTATGCAGCTCCCTAGGGTGAAGGGAATAAGTGACAAGGAGCAGCATGAGACTAGGACCCAGGCCTGCTGAGAGATATAAGGGCAGCCTGTGCTCAGCCAGGAGAGAGACCCCAAGGGGAGCAGGCCCGGGAGGGGCTTGGATAGTCCTTTAAAGGTCAGGGACAAGCCGGGAAGGGGCCAGGCTGAGCACTTAGGACAAGGCCCTGGGAGGGAAAGACAGGGAAGTTTAGGTGATGGGGCAGATAGTCCAATTGGTTTAGGCTCCCAGGGCCAGACACCCACAGGTGAAGGTGATTGTCGGGGCTTATGTCCTTCTTCCCCAGGGTAGATTTGATAGTGGAGAAGACTGATGCCCTAAAGAGAAAGTGAGTTAACTCCAAGGTCACGCAGTGAGTTTGTATCACAAATACATATTCGGAAGGATACAATGGAAACATGGATTTTCCAGTCTCCCATTTCTAGGAGTCCCCAGGGCTAAGGTAAAACCCCTGCTGCCCCTCCCCCTTTTGCTCACCTCTAACATGTACTGGAGTTTGTGTGTCCTGGGGGTTGCTGTCAACAGGATCTAGAGCTCGTCATCCATGTTCTCTGGGCAGGCCTCGCTCAGAGCCTGGAAATGGAGGGAGACCATGGGTCAGGGTTATGGAACCTGGGGCTACACCTCCCAGGGTGACAGCTGGCTCTTCCATCCTTGCCCAGGGCAGCTCTCTGCAGAGGGCCTGGTGCACAGCAGGGTATGGAACAGCCAAGCTGCTAGGGATGGGAGCTGGGCTTCCTGGGAGAGTCCAGGAACCAAAGCACAGCATGCGGAAAGAAAGGATTGCTAAGGAGGGACAACGTAATGTCCCATGGAGGGAAGAGGCTCTCCCTGCCATTTCTTAACCTCATGGGCTGTTCTCATGCTCTGCCAACCCTGCCTCTCAGCAGCTCCAGCTGTCCGAGGGAGCAGGGACCAAAGGCCATCCTGCTCCTGGCACAGAGGTGGAGGTTGATGTTCCACCTGCATATGGGTGTTGTCCTTTCTCATGCCCACGGTGAATACACCATTCAAGGGAAGCTCTCAGGACGTGTGATTCCAGCTCCAAACCCAGGGGCAGCTTCAGCTTGCTGGAAGGAGACGGTGTATGAGACCTTGCAGTTGGGGGATGAGACAGGCACTAACATGGGCATGGACGTTTGGGGAATAGGGCAGAGGCTGGGATGTGGCAAGGAGGGCAGGGACTTGGGAAGCAAGAGCAGAGGATCAAACACTTTCTGAATGTGGGTCAGGATTCTCCCCACTTCAGAGAGGGGGAAAGTGAGGCACCAGGTGGGAGCGGGACCTGGCCGATTTGGCTGAGCCTCTGAATAATCGTTACAGCGAAAATATACAAGCTATTAAGTGTCAGAAGAACATTCATCAGGGAATTGGAGAGTTCAGGGCTGACTGAAAAAGGTGCAGTATATGGCATAAATCAGTACAGTAACTCCTCACTTAACGTTATAGTTATGTTCCTGAAAAATGCGACTTTAAGCAAAATGATGTTAAGCGAATCCAATTTCCCCATAAGAATTAATGTAAATGAGGGGGTTAGGTTCCAGGGAAAAAATTTTCACCAGACAAAAGACTATATTATATATATATATACACACACACACACACACACAGTATAAGTTTTAAACAAACAATTTAATACTGGTACACAGTGATGATGATTGTGAAGCTTGGTTGAGGTGGAGGAATCAGAGGGTGGGATATTTCCTTTACTGCTAAATGATGAACTAGCAATTGGCTGAGCCCTCAAGGATTAACTCTCTCACTCTGCAAGGCAGCAGGAATGGAGGGAGATATGCGCATTTCCCTTAAGTACAGGGCCTTGTTAATTAGATCAGCTTGCTGAGACTGCAGCTGCTGCAAGCTCCCTCTGTCCTGAGCCCTGCTCTATGGAAGATGGGGTAAGCGGGGTGCAGGAGCAGGGGGGAGGGGGACACCCTGACATTAGCCCCCCTCTTCCTTCCCTCCTCCCCCCCACGGCACAGCAAGCAGGAGTCTCGGGGAGCAGCTCCAAGGCAGAGGGCAGGAGCAGCACATGGCAGTGGGGGGAGGGACACAGCTGAGCTGCAGGCAGCTGCTGCACAGGGAACTTAGGGGAGCAGGGAGCTGATAGGGGGGCTGCCGGTCCACCCTGGTTCTAAGCCCCCACCAGCTAGCTGCAAGAGGCTGCTCTTCCTGCAAGCAGTAGACAAAGCAGGTGGCTGCCAAACAACGTTAGAAGGTTAGAAGGGAGCATTACACAACTTTAAACGAGCATGTTCCCTAATTGATCAGCAATGTAACAACGAAACAACGTTAACCGGGATGACTAAGTGAGGAGTTACTGTATGTGCTCTACCACCTCTCTGCTCTTGGAGACAGGGGTACATCTCTTGGACAGGGTATAGAGGATCTTTTTCTCAGACACACAACTGTCAATAGTTTGGAACAGAAACCCCATCTGCTATTTTGCTCACTGCCCCTGCCACAAACTCCACCCTCCAACCATTGTGAACCAGGACCAGGAACACCATTCCACTGTCATGTCTACATGGACCTGTGCACCTGCAGACATTGCAGTTGGCACATGCACTGGTGATGGCATTGTGACGTGAGCTGGATGAACCATCCAGCTGGCCCACATATCCAGAGTTCTCTCCCTGAACAATCGGTCCTGCCCCCTGCTCCTCCTCTCTTCATCCAGGAACCCCTGGAGCAGTCTCTCTTTATGGACCGTGTCCCTCTCCACCTTGGCTCTTTTGAAAGCAAAGTGGTTTTTGCTCCTCCTTGCCCCTGTCTCCAAAAGCTCCTGCATGGTCCTCCTCCTTCTGGTCCACTGCTGGCCACTTGTAGCACCCGCAGTCCCAGGCAGCAGGCTTGGCCCAGCAGGTGTGGAAGTGTCTTCCAATGGAATGAAACAGAGGCTATATTTCGTGTATTACCCGTGGGCGGGGAGGAGAAAGAATCCCCCACTTTGCTTTCTGTCTGTCCACAAAGCCATGAATTGCAACATTATGAAAGAGTGATATAGAAGCATTCCACAAATTCTCGTGTACACTCCATCTCACTTCTGTCTTTGGAAAATTCACACACGCACACCCCATGCAGGTGTGTGAGTAACACTGATTTTATTTTAAAACAGCACAAAAGAAATTAAGAGGCTGGATCTGGCTGATGCAGGGAAGGCTGAAGTCATGTTTTGGGGATATTTACCAATACTGACTCTGACTTTGTTTCATGCTCCATGAAAAACTTCCAAACATCACCTTCCAGGAATTGAAGGAAATCAGGACCCAAATTAACACACTTTTGGATTAGAATACAGCCTTTTGCAGGCAGCAGAGTGGATTCTCACCAACCCTCCTCCCAAATCAAGCAACAGAAAAGCCAGGACCACACAGGATAAAAGAATGCCTGCTGCATGAAGCATCATTTAAAGCCACCTTCCAAGGAGTTAAGGTGAAGCCAGGATAAAAAAGGATTCAAAATTCACATTGTCACTGCTGGATGGGATAAGAATTTGCTACTCAAAGTATGCAACTGTAGCATTAGATCGCGTACCCAAGACAACAATAAGCTCCCCTTGCAAAAATAGGCCCTCAGGCCTGCTAGCCATTAACAGTAGGGAAATCTGTATCTTCAAATCCCCGCCCCCATTTGGACTTGTGATGGGGAATACAAACCCCACACTGGGGAACAAGGGATTAAGGAGCTGCTCTGGCCTCAGCCAGCCCCACCCCAACACACCTGCAGGGGATGCACAGACTGGACGAGGACTTGTGGGCAGACCAGGCAAGAGGAAGGACCTCTACCTTGCAGGTCCTGAGGGAAGTAAGGATCTCTCCCTCAGCAACTGCCTGAAAGTCCCTCCCAGAGGGAAGGAGGGCCCTGTTTCTGTTATAGCTAGTGCTACAGACCACCAGGATCCAATTTGGATATGGATAAAGACATCTTTAATGTTTTTAATTAAATAAATACTACACGGAATTGTGTGATTATAGGACACTTTAACTTCCCAGATATAGATTGGAGGACAAGTACTACTAATAACAGTAGGGCTGAGATTTTCCTGGAGGTGATAGCTGACAGATTTCTTCACTAAATAGTTATTGAACCAACAAGAGGTGATGCCATTTTAGGTATGGTATTGGTGAGTAGTGAAGACCTCACAGAAGTAGTAGTTGGAGAGGATAACCTTGGTTCATGTGATCATGAGTTAATTCAATTTAAACTAAATGGCAGTGTTGGGTAAAATCTGTTTTTGACCTGTTTTATGTAATGTCCATTTTGGATTTGTAAAAGGACAGCAAAGCCTCCATCTTGGATACCCTTCTCCTCAGGTGATTTAGTGCCCTTTCAGCCTTTTTCAAATCAAGGAGGGGAAAGGTTAGGGCAGTTAGAGTCATGTGACAGTCATAATCTGCCTAGCAACTGCAGGTTATTTAGTGAGTGGCACACCTGTCACTCAGGGCCGTCTATTTGAGTGGCAGCCAGTGCCCCACACAGTTCAGCTAGCTGCAAGGAGCCCCAGAGGGACCAGGACTCATAGGACTTTAAATTCTTGGTCTCTATTAACATACTTGCACTCAACTGCTACACACCATTAGTGAGCGCATACTTGCACTGGACTACGAGGTCAATCAGAGACTGCGTGGGCAAGCACTGAAGACCTACCTAAGGGAGAAGATCTGCCCAAGAGGGAGAAGACCTGCCCAGAGGGCCTGTCCAGAGGGAGAAGAATACCCAGTTCCTGAGTTCCTGTTTGGTGTCCAGCGCCCCTGATTTTCAGCACTATCCCTGTCAGTATCTTGAGTTTCTGTCATTGTGTCCCTCTCTTCAGGATATGGTATTGTAATAGCCATTGTGGTTTCCTCTGTTTTACATCCATAGGTTAAGGGGGTTTAAGGGCTCTGAGCTTCATGCTCTGGTAACTGTTAACAACCAAGTGTGTCTTGCTTATGTTGTTTATTGTCTAAAGGGGGTCCTTGTCTAGTTTAATGACTAGTGGCATAATAAATATGTGTGTTACACAGCTTATTCTGCCTCTGTCTTAATAAATCACCCGATGATAGATGCGGGAAGGGGTGGGATCTGCAGACAGCCCATCTTCTGATCGGTGTAGACCATAGTTAAACTGTTTTGGGCTAACAGTTCTGGTGACTGCAGCAGGACCCCTGTTTGATTTTATTCTATGATTTGTATGATTTTCTTTTTAGTTCTCGGCTCTGTTAACAAGCAGTCAGAAGGCTGAGTGGGAGGGTTGCTGGTCCGAGAGTGCCGGACAGTGACCGCGGAGAGGCCGCTATAGGCCGGCGGTTGGTGGGCCGTTGGAATTGCAGGAGTGGCAGTGTGCCACTAGGTCTCTGGCCTGGCCAGTGTCCAGGAGGGGCCACCGGCATAGAGCTCAGAACCCTGGGGTTGAGTTTGAGCAGGTGCAGCGCACGTCGGAGGTGTATGTGTGTGTTGGCCTGTGAGCCACAGAATCTCTGCCTGGCTAGTGACCAGAGAGGGACATTGAAGGGCAGCCTTGGTGCTGCAGGAAGAGGATTTTTCCACTTCCAAGTGTTGAGAGGGCCCGCCCAGTGCAAGGTGTGCCGTGAGTGTGAAACAGCTTGCTGGAATCCAGACCCAGTGCGTGCGGAGTAAGCAGGGAGACTGCAGTAAAGGAAGCCCGGATCTACATTGCAGCTGAGGCAGAGGCCCAGTCCCCGTAGAACATGGTTAGCCTAGTCTGTGGTAGGATAGCAGCACCAGTAATTGGAGTTGAGCAGGAGAGATCCTCTCTCAACTAGTGCAGGCGGAGCCCCTCGCCTACGCAGAAGCCATGCTGCTGTCGGCAAGACTCAGCCACCACAGAGTGCCAACGGTGCCGTAACCAAGCGAGGTTGCAGTAGGGAGACTGAGAGTCTCGGCCCATATCTGTTTGAGACTACCTCGTTCGAGATGAGCACTTGGGCCTTCGGAGCATCCGGTTGGGTTCTGGAGCATAATAAAAATTCACTTGCCTTTTGTGTGGATTTCTTGGGAAAGGGCAAGGACCCTTGGGTAGGAGGGCTGCTTAAGGGAGGCGAGGCTTATTCCACTCTGGTTACCACCTGGGAAAAGTACATCCAAGAGAAACCTAATCCCTATAAGAAACAGCAGAAGCGGGCACTGATCTATGGTCTTTACGCAGCATGTAGGGAGCTTCATGAGTTTGGAAAAGCTCAGGAAGCTAAGGTGGCTCAGTTGGAGCAGCAGGTAAAGACCAGAGAATCAGAGGTAGGGAAATTGGGCGGATGAGAGGAGGGCCGTGAGGAACAAAATGCCAGCTATATAGCCCAGATCAGCAGGCTGGATGGGCAAGTTCGGGACCTAAGCGATCTGGTTGCTAAGAAAGATAAGGAGCTTCACCTTGCTGGTGTGAAGCAAGAGGAGACCCAGGCAGCCATCAGGGAACTGATGAAGGAGCTTCGCTCTAGCCAATCTCAGCAGGTAGAGCACTCCAACTGCCAGGCTGAGCTCCAAAAGCTGTGTTACAAGCTGCAGCAGACTCGGGGTCTCCTACGGGCGGTTAGTAGGGATCCCTTGAGGAAGAGCTCAGAAGAGGCCAGCAGCTCTAACTCTGATGATTCTGAGTGCAGTGTGCCTCGCAGTTCAAGCAGTCTGTTGGAGGCAAGGGAGGTAATGCGGAGTAAGCAGCCTTCTGCTCCCCCTGAACTGACAGTCCAGGAGGGGAGTAAGCTACCCATGGCACCGATCACCACCACTGTAATTAGTTACGGTTCTGACTCGTCTCAGCCACTAGAGACGCGGCATGAACTCAAGACATACACCCCGGAACAGGCTCGTGCGGTGGGAAAGGTCCTTGGACCACTGAACAGAGAGAATGCGCTAGATTGGCTGGCCAAAGCGACTTCCCTACCTGGTATTAGTAAGGAAGACCTAGCCGTTCTTATCAGGGAGTGTATGTCTGGAGAGGAATTTGGCACCCTTCCAATTGATTTGCAGGTAGCTGACGTGGAAACCAATCGTCAATTGTTTGAAGGTGTTTTAAGATTTTACTTCCCACATCAGAACGTTATCGGGAGATATTACTCTGAGAGACAACAGCCTTTTGAGAAGCCGGAGAAATATCTTAGCCGTAAAAGACTGCTGTATTGGTTAGCAGGGGCGACCACCTGTGATGTTCCAGAGTTCCGCGAGTCTGTCCTGCAAGGGCTGTCTCCAATTCTGAAGGTGGCTTTAGGACCAGTGGACTGCACGACTACGACCCTTTGAGAGCTAGAGAACAAGCTGCAAAAAGCACATGAAATCCAAAGAAAAGCTTTTCCAACCTCTGGAGCTAAAAGGAAGGTAGCAGTGGTTACCACCAAGAGCCATCGAGGAAAAGAGTTCAATAAGGGAAGCCCAAAGTCACCTCAACCTAACAGGAAGTCTGCTGCATATCCGAGCAAGAACAGCCAGCCAGATGGACTTAGGAGGGTCATTTGGAAGGAGTTGCTTCAGCAAGAGGCATGAGAAGACAGATGGTTTGCCCACTGAGGAGCTTCTAGTAAGATTGGCACGGCATAAGAGCAGGAAGCAGCAGCAAAAAGAGTCTGTAGATCTATTATGATGGGGCCGAGATCCCCCTCTGGCCCCATTAACAGCACCCATAACCAACGACCCATGGGGCAGGCCATCAACATCAGAGGTCCTGGAGGGAGAATTCGGAAGATTCGGCCAGCAGATGCTGATTGATACGGGTGCTTCGGTTTCCATTTGGTGTATAGCTGCTGAGCCAAAAGCCAAAAAAATACTCATCAAGGAGACAAAAATTTTGGAAGGCTTCAACAGGGGTGAGAGTGTGGTCCCCTTTACACAGCCTGTCATCTGCAAAATCCACACTATTGTAGCCGGAGCTACCTTCGGTCTTCAGGACCTAGGAGGCCAGGGTATCCTGGGCATGGACTTGATCTCTAGTATGAGCCTTATTGTGGACCTGCCTAACAGGAAACTGGTTCAAGACAAAAACAACAGACGTCATGAGATCATACCTTCATCTCACAGGGTGGCCACAATGAAAGCACCTGAAACCAATAGTAGAAGGTTCTATATCCATGTAAGTAAGAAGAAAACAATGAAAGAAGAAGTGGGACCGCTAAGCACTGAGGATGGGGTGGAGATTAAAGATTATCTAGGCATGGCCCAACACCTAAACAAATACTTTGCCTCAGTTTTTAATGCAGCTAATGAAGATTTTTGGTGGTTAATGGCAACGAGGATATGGAGGTATAAATTACCACATCCAAGGTGGAAGTCAAACTCAAACAACTTAATGGGACTAAGACCTGATCTGGCCCTCCCATCTGTTCATGTAAAACATTACTGCTGTGTGTAGCCTAGAGATGATGCTTGATGTTGTTTATATAGAAATGTGCTGAAATGTAAGTAGGCTCAAAAATCTATTTCCTAAAAACAGACTTAACAATAGCCAAGCAAGGCTTGGGAAAATGTGAGTAAAGTGAAGGGAGACAATTCAGAAGCAAGTTGGAGATAATCTGGGGTTATGCCCTAATTGATGTTGTAAACGTGTTGTTCTTAACTGGTTTTTACAAGGTTTGCTGGTTCGAGATATGAAACTGCAGGCCAGCAGTAGAATAAACCTTTCTACTAAAAAGATCAAATCCTTTTGCCTGTTTCACCTTAAGGTTAGACAAGAGTTGACCCTGGCATTCCGTCTCCTTCATTGCTCAGACAGCCAAGGAGCTGGGGGAGGCAGAGGGAGGATAAAAATGCTCATGACTATGAGAAGGAACATAGTATCTCCATTTAGTCTTCTTGGCTGTTGGCAGCAGGGATGATGGCGTCTGCCACACTGTTTTTGTGGGCTCCAGTATGACTGTTTATAGGCAGAACCACACAGAAAGGTCTGCTGACCCAGTCTATGGGAGGACTATTGCACCTCCTTTACCTGTGTGTCCAAGAGGAAGCAACCCTCTTTAGCAGGTCCTGATATGCCCTGTAGTCATCCTACAGAGAAGACACCCCAGACATCACCACCTCATCTGGTGATGTTGAGGAGGCTTACACAGGTGGCTGAGACATAGCTTCTTGAACCTTCTCCACAGGAGGCTTTGGCAAGCGAGTTTGGTCTTGCGTGATACCAATGTTGGTACCAGGAACAATGTCCCAAGTCTCTTGCTGAGGATCTGGAGGGAGGAGGAAATCACCATAGGTTCCAGTAAGACCATGGGTAGGGCATGGAACTCCAACCTCTACCAGAGATTTGAGTCTCTGGGCCAGTGTGGACCCTCTGTTGTGTACCAGAAATGCAGTCCTCTTAGTGAAGGTGAACAATGCTTTCAGTCCCAAGAGTGAGGGGCAGAAGAGCTTACTTCTGGCTCCGAAGGTGAGCCTGTGTCTCCTGACCAGGGAGGTGCCAAACCACTTGATGCCGAGGTCTGGCGGTGTGCCTCTGGAGATGTAGGCACAGGGGAGAGCATACTGGGCTTGCCTCTTGATAGTACCGGGCAAGAAGATGCTGGATGGACTGGAGTAGACCCAGGTAACCAGAGATGAAAAACCCTCACAAGCTGCTTATCCACTGGTACCGGACGAGTAGACTCCTGTGCTGCCAGAGAATCTGGTGCCAAAAGTCACAGTAGATCTTGCACTGCAGCGTACGCCTCTGGTATTGTTGGTACCAAGAGGGTCTGCTGCTGCTACATCAAAGGGGTCAGTACTGTGGACTGTACTCCAGAGCAGTCAGTCAGTCTCAACAGCATCAGCTATCAGCACCGGGGAGTGCCTCCTCTCCGAGGACACTCTACCTTGCTTCCCAGCATGCTTGCTGGTCAATGGTGCCAGGGACCTTTATGTTTTATAATATGAGTCCTTCGAAACACCGTGCTGGTGTTTCTTTATTGGTACTGGAGAAGAGAGCAGCGCCAAGACTCGGCAATGTCTGGACGAGCATTCCTTACAGATGTAGATGTGCTCGGTACCCACTCCAAGCAGACAGGTTCCAGAGGCAGGTACAGGGCAGCCTCCATGAGATGGTGATGAAGTCTCATCTGTCTTTTCTGGTTTAGGGCTTCAAATCCCAGCAGATCTGGCACCTGTCCCAGATGTGACCCTTGCTGAGGCACTTTAAACACTGAGAATGAGGGTCACTCACCAGCATGGATGTCCCGCAGCCACTGCAAGGTTTAAAGCTTGGAGACTGAGGCATACCTCAGTAGAGGGTGTCAGTACCCAGAACAAGTGGGAACCAACAGATCCACTAAACTACACTATAAAACTACAAAACCGAATGCCAACTATATAAAGATGAACAATTTCTTTGAAATGGGAGAAAAACACTTGTAGAAGCAAGCCAGCATGCTCTGACTACTGACCATGGGTAAGAAGGAACTGAGGGGGTTGTGGGCAGCTCCACCCTTTATATCATTGTGCAGCAGCACAAGGCAACAGAGGGCACATGCGCTGCCCTGATGGGTATCACTAAGGGGAAAATCTCCAACATTGGGGCCGTGGACACACGCACACCTGAAGTGGAATGGACACGTGCAGTCACTAGAAGAGCACCCTCAAGACGTAGGCAGGAGCATGCCCAGCATGGACCAAATCTGAAGAGAATTAAGTTAAAGGTTAGTAAATCTCTGACCATGTGCAAACTTCAAAATAGGGGATGCTAGAGCTTCAATGTAAAGGGCACCAGATTTTTTCCCTCACTTCGTTTTCAGCAATTGCTGAACCATTTCGGCTGAAATTAAAATATAAAAATAAAGCCTGAGGCAGACACATCCAGCATAGAAAACTTCAACCCAAATGGTTGGAGTTTACCAAAGTTATTAAGTCTTATAATGGGAAGTGTTGGGCAATCTTTATACTGTAATATTATGCCATACAACAACCAATGGTGTAGCCTGTCTAGAATACTATGTGCAATATTGGTTACCTTCAGTCAGAAAGGATACTTCAGAATGGGAGGGGAAGGGGTTCAGAGAAGAGTGATGAGAATGATCAAGTGCCTGGAAAAACTCATGAAGGAAGACTGAGGTCATTTACCTTAGAAAGGAAACAAATAGGGACATGATAGAAGTATATAAAAGTCAAGGGAAAGCAGATAGGAAACATCTTTCTTCTATTAAAAGACAAGGACATTCAATTAAAAGGTGGGAATGTCAAAGGAAATACTTTTTCACACAATGTGTGATTAAGCTGTGGAACACATTGCCACAGGAAGTTGAGGTCAAGAAGAAAACATTTACTCAAAAACTGCTCCACTTCAGGTGTGCATGCGCCTCTCAAACCTCTGGATTGGAGATATTTTTTTGTCAGCCATGTCTGTTCAGTCCAAAGCTATATAGGGCTGTGTGGGAGAACCGCCTTCAGTTCCTTGTCTATCCAAATTTCCCACAGAGAACAGCCTGATGCAGAAGGGAAGAGTGGGTAGTGGAGCACCCGTGTGTGTGTGTGAGGGGAGGGCAAATCTCAAAAAAACAGAGTTAGCGCACTGGGTTAGTAATCTTTTCTTCTTATTCCAGTAGTGTCTCTGTGCATGCTCCACTTCAGGTGACTCCTAAGCAGCATCCCCAGAGGGAGGAGGGAGCGTCAGAATTGAGTTCAGAACTCAAGACAGAACTGCGTTACCCAGTGCTTCTTTGGACCTAGTGGCATAGATCAAGGCATAGTGCTTAGAAAATGCATATATTGAAAACTATGTAGCAGCCTTACATTGCTCAGATACAGTAATGCCATGGACATTGCTTGCAACCTGGTAGTATTTGCTATCATCCTGCGGGGGAGGGAGGGAAGATTTGAGGACCAGCTTCATAACAAGCAACAATACAACCTGAAAGCCACCTCAACAGTCTCTGGGTGGAGACCGTGGTACTGACCAGATTTAATAAGGTTATGAACGGGGAGGTAGGCCCTGGCTGTCAATGAATCCAAGGATGCCCCTACAAAGTCTATTTTCTGTAGGGGGGTTAATGTGGATTTTCTTACATTGAGATGAAGATCCAATTGCAGGAAAAGGGAAAAGTCCATCTAAGTAGATGACAGTACTGCTTTGTACCATGGACTCTTGGATCAGCCAGTAGTTGAGATACAGGAAAACTATAGAATTGAACTGGATGAGATCTCTGGACAGTTTGTGATTCTGATTGCTTGATAGTTTGCCATCTGGAATTGCAGGGTTGTGGGTGAGCAGGACTTCTGTCCAAAGAAGTCCGAGCACTTTTGGGTCATGATCATATGGGGTAGACTTGGATAGCGTTGCTTACCCAGTTTGTTCATGGCATCTACCTCTAGAGAATTAGGTGATAGGTGGGAGAAAAATAATTCAGTCATTGGAGGGAACATAGTATTTTTTATCTGCCTGTTTGCAAGCTAGCAGAACCATAGCAGGTGTTTGCCAAACAGTCTTTGGGGGGCCGTTAATAAGTAATGCAACTCTGGATGGTGTTGCTGATTATAAAATGTCAAGCAACTTGTGTTGGAAATCCTTGAGCTCTTCAAGAGGTATTTGAAGAGTATTGTCACCCATTCTGAGGTCCTGAAATTGCTGGAAATCAGCCATCCAAGACAGTTGACAAGGACCCGAGGGCAGTTTGCCTGTGCAGCATGAGGATGTAGAGGATGCATGTGTGAGCTGAACGGACACCGCTAATGAAAAAAATCTGTGATCGAAGGCTCAAGAGGTACATGCACAGCTGAAGTGGAGCACCAAAATGGACGCTACTCAAATAACCTAACAATATTCAGGAAAGGGATTGGATATTTATATTGATCAAGAATATCAATTGTTAAAATTATGAAAGTTTAGAAGCAATATTAAACCGTGTGCTTCAGGGCATAAGCAAATTTCTAAAGATCAGGATGAGATCTCTGCAGGAGGGAGATTATCCTACATCTGCTGACTCCAGGCTATGCCTTCCTCTGAAGTATCTGGTTCTTGCCCTTGTCAGGATTCTAAACTAGATGATTTGGGTGTGATCCAGTATGACAATAACCATGTTTCCATCCTGACAAGAGAGGTCACTTGAGTTTGGGTAGTAGTTTGATTTTAAGAAAGTGTGAGAAATTTCACAGCTGAGAGGCAGGAATGTAAGAAGTTCTTAGTTATAAAATCGGGGTGGGGAAAAAAATTATGGAAAGAATGGATTAATAGGCTGTGGAGGTGGAGGCCTAGAGGCATACTTAGTTGGCTATCCAGCCTCCTAGTGTTTTGCCATGTATTCTGAATAAAATTCTCCCTCGCCCAAGCTTTTCTCCTGTGGTTGCACCTATGTTCCATCTCTCCAAGGTGGAATATTTGTTTATAAAATGGGTTTCGTAAAGCAACAATCCAATAGAACATCCTCAATTAAGTTAATTAGAATTACAGTTTGGGAACTAGTGTATGTAATACTTATTTGCTTCCCAGGGAAGAAAGTTTAATCCCTATTTGTAGTGCTTGCAGTAAGCCAAGCAGTCCATTTCACTTCTGAATGTGGTAGACCTTCTACTACAGTGAGCTAACAGCCTGGCCAATTTCCTCACTATTTCTTGGACATAGTGGAGAGTGGCAGCCTTCCACTCAGCCATTCATCTGCAGCAGACCGAGCAGCAGGGGGCATACTCTAACTTTTATCACTGATATAAGGTACTTAAGATCAGTTATGCTGGTGGAGGTTCAGGAACCCCCTCATTTCCCTTATGCCATGGTGCAGAGTGGTTGGCACGAGCATTTGCAAGCCACCTCTGCCACTATTATACCAGCAGAGATTTCCCCTACAGAAGGGGAATTCTCCACCAACTACCTCCCCATTTTACACCACTTACCGGGCATAAAGTGGCCATAGTAGATCAGAGCATCCTGCACTCTATTATATTTACATAATGTTTCCACTTTTTCTCCAAAAGACAAGACACAGCTCACTTATCTACTTTGAAAAAAGTAATTTATTTTCATTGCTTTAATCTTTCTACTGTAGTGTTAGCACTTAACATAAGCATCACTCTTCTACTTTCCTATTTACAATCCATTGTACTGTATACTCTACCAATACAATACATAATTTTCAGAAATGTAAGGGAAAATGCACAAGTTTGTAAGGTTTAAAAAAAAATGACAAACTCATCTGTACAGGATTCTCAAGTTTACCACCCAAAATGCAGAATTTATACAAAGCATTATTCTACACAGCTCTGGAAGGGCAGATGCTACATTGACAAAGCAGCAACAAACTTACAGAAATACAATAAAATACAGAAAATAAAGAGTGCGTATTTTGAGCACGAGAAACAATACAGTTAGTACCACTGAAGTTGTAAATTTAGCAATACCCATATTTTCTAGAAACATGTAATTGCAAACTTGGAGAATGTTGTGAAAAATATTAAACATTATATACACAATGAGGTAAATGTACCTTGGTCTTTTAAGAGGTAATTAAAGTTTAAAGCAACTGACATTGAAGCTTTTCTTTTACATGTATAATAATTTCAACACCCTCGTAATCATTTCAATGGCACAATATAAACAAGGAGCTAACTAAAGAGAAGATTTCATGGCACTCAACTCACAATTATTTTGTAAAAAAAATAAAATAAAAAAATAGCCTCTTACTTCATTTGATAGCGTAAAGTCCTCACAGAGTCAATCCCAATGTCATTATCCCTATATACAAAGTCCGCATTAGGATTACAAGTGAAAGTAGTTTAATTTGGGGGAGAAAGAGTGCGAGTGCTGAACAGACAGCTTCTAAAACGTCCCAGAATTCCAGCTTTCAAGGTTGGAGGGTCCCTGAAGAATTCCAGTATCCCAAATGGGACTTTTCAGTCTTTTCAGTACCAGTCTGTTTCCAACAATCCTCCTTATGTTTGTCCATGGCTGTCTGGCCACATCTGTAATCTGAAGTGAGGCTTTAGTGCTACTAATATGCCAATTTAATAAAATGCATGAACCTTGAAAAAATGAATGTATAGTGTATGTATATTTACAATAAACATTTGCATCAGTATTTCTTATATCAAATTGTTTTGGTATACCCTTGAGATGATATAAAATTAATATTTTGAATGCTAAAATATTTTGGTCCCCCTGGATGTCCCAGAGCAAAACTGGTGATTTACAAGCTTAGTTTAAAAAATATTAATGTGTGCAGATATGATTTTTACACAGGTAACAAAAAGCTGCATGTAATATCCAGACACACCCATTCAATAAAGGCGTTCAGACTGTATAATGGAAAAACACAAGAACAAAGCTTAAACTATTTGTGATGTCATCTGAACCCAAGGTACGTACAGGCTTATTCACAATTTTTCTGTTGTGCATTTTATGATATTCACATATGTTTGTCCTCAAAATAATCTTCATTAAAATTGGACAATATATCAGTCCACCTTCTTTTTGCAAATTTCCACTACAAAGTGTTGAAAAATTCAGAGGACAAATTTAGAAAAAAAGGCAGCTTTCAAAAGAAAGCTATGGCTAGTAGGTGGGGAAGACAATGTTATCTATATATCTCAGTTACTGTGCAGCTGACTGGAGCAAATTGCCTGCTGCAATCCTGTGTATCTGGCTCTAGTTCTTTTAGCTTGATAGTACTGTATTTTTTATAACAGAAGTGTGTAATATTTTCTAAAATCATAACTGTGAAGTGTATGTATTTCACTGCTATTGTAAAGGTCAGATAAAATATGGTTTCACGAAAAATAAACCCTAAAATCACCTATCCCCAACTATCTAATCCCAAAATACAGATTACAGAATACAAAGTTATGGACACACCTGGTGGGTACTCCATAGTTAGCTCTGCATCTAAAATGTGACAAATACCTTTCTCTCTAAAATAGGGAGCCAAACAGTGTGAAATATCACCCAGAGTTAGAAAATTCAGAGGGTGTAAGAACTATGCAAGTTTTTACTTGCTTTCTCCTCACATTTTTTAAATGGGAAGTCTTTGAAATTTGGTTCGGGCTCTAATTTTTCCCATGGTAGTCCTACTTTGTGTTGTTGACCAATCTCTTAAAAATATATCACATATCTACCAAAAACCTGCTAAAGAGGTGGATGCTGAATAGATCTGATGCAATGGATAGTTTGTTTTTTAAATATTGTATTTAGGGTTATTTTTATCTGTTCCTGTTATAACTGGAAGGTGATGTGCCATGCACCTAAACTTGATTGATGAGTCCGAGTCCACACAGACACGACTGATTATGCATACAAACCTCACTGACTGATTATGGCCAAGTTTACACAAATTTGATTGATGGGGCTGAGGACATGCCAGCCTGATTGGTTGGATGGGGCAGGCATATGCAAACTTCAAATCTGTGTGCGCTCAGATCCAATCATTCTCCACCAGGAGCTTCACTTTTCTGCCAGACTTTATCCTATAGCAGAAAAGGGGGTTCGCTCTCAGCAGTTGATAAAATATTCAGTCAGCAGTTGCACTTCTATCCCCACACCGGAGGTCTACAATCCCCATTTTATTTACGTTTTACCCCCAGTTAAGCATTACAATACCAAGAAACAGAAAACTAAAGCAGTTAGGGTTACTATACATTGCACAATTCATAGCAGACACCTCAGAAAGCAAGGCAATTAAACCTTATGCCACCTAATAGTACATATCCTCTTCTCCTTCACTCACAGGCACAACACACCTTACTGTTACCACAGCTAGCATATATCACAGAGCAAGCAACACAACTTTACATTCTAAAATCCCTTCTCCAAACTACCTTTTCTCCACATAGCTACTTGTACTGGTGAAAAATTCCCTAAGCAGGCATATGAAGGTTTAAAGGGGAACAGAGTTAAAATTGCAGTGTGTGGTGTACTATTAAGGTGTGTGAGTGTGACAGAGATGATTTAGGGTGTGTATGTGTATATATATGTGTGTGTGAGAGAGAGATATGTTGTGCATATAGCAATCCATTTTTTTTGTGTGCATTAGTAAAGTCAACATTAGGCAAATGCCTGCTACCCAAGCAGATATTTGTAATTGTTAAAAACTTAGTTTCAGGACAAAGATTATTCTCCTGATTTCCTCCTCACCCCCCATGCGTTTAACAATTTTAAGAGACATTCAGACAGGTAGTGATACAATCTGTATCTTAAAAGTTTGTTAAAATTCTGTGAAAAGATATACCTGTTGGAGATTTGAAGGTTGAGTAAATCTGTGCATATATTTTCAGGGTTCTAATGACAACACAAACGATCTTTGCTCTTGTAGCTATAACAAGGGCACCAGAACCTTCTGGTGTGTGTATCCAAAGTCTTGCAGCTCACCACTTTGTGTATGTTACATACACACAGTATATGCATGTATAATTTGAGAGCAGCTTTTAACTTCCTAATAAAACAAGCCCAAATATTACAGTTAATCATCTCTAATTATAAATAAAAGTTAATTCTTGTCTTTGCAAATAATACTGTTCGAGAAGAAAAAGGAAAGACTTTGAGGAACTGAAAAGTAAATCTCTCACAAATGACTTCAAAGAGTAAAACTTCTTTCCTTTTATCTTAAAAACCTTTAGTCCTCTTGCTAGTTTTCTTAGATAAGAGTATGACAAACATTAATAGTGCCAATTCATTAAAAAAATTCTTCTTAGATATAATAATTAGAACTTATTACATGTGAAGCACAGTTCTAGAACATAACACTGAATTAACTAACTTGCATACCATTTAAATTTTTACAGTGGTTTAAGCATCAGATCTTGGTAAAAGAAAGGTATTCCAAGAATGATGCAGCTACATGCCAAATAGAGAGTTAATTATGTCATTAAGCAAAGGAATAATTCCATTCTTGAACTCTGTTTTGAAACCACAAGTACCATAAACTTTGTATGTTCCTATTGATTTGCATTAGAAAGACTCAGAAGTGGCACTTACTGGTATAGTACAATCTATTTTGAAGGCAATGCAATGTTCTGAATAAGTGAAAGCACAGTAACAGTATACAAAATATAGTTGCATAAATTATGTTCCCCACAAGTGACTGAGGTCATTTTTGTAAAACAAGGTAGGTGTCCAATAGATGTAAGCTTAATAGCTAGAAAGTTATACTGCAATAATACATTCAAAACCTGAATCAAAGAAAAATTTTGCAGTGGTTCAGAATACTCAGTTGTACCAACCACAAATAAAATCACTTAAGAACCCTCAATGCACTGTATACAAGGTAGTGAACCAGCTCCAAAACCTTAATGATCTTCATGTCTTCAGCACAGTTAATGAAAAGTTAAGACCAGTAATCAACTTTTAAAATAGAGTTACATGTTAATAAAAATAAAGCTAGACTACACAATGTTTTGTAATTGTCCTGGGAAAGAGGTGTTCATAGTGCACAAAAAAGACCCAAACAACTGTTTACCATGTTCACAGAAATCCCGGGGCTAACAACTGATGTTCCTATAAAGTATCAAAAGGCAGCAATATCCTTCTGTTCCCTCAGTGAGGTAGAGCTATTAACCTTCTGAACATGCCACCCAGATTCAGATATGGATCTTTAAAGCGCTCTTCAGTAGTAAATCCAGGATTACATTTTTATGCCCTCCTGTTGGCTGAGCTGTGATAATGTTTTCTTAATGCGTAAAGCTGTTAGCCTAGCTGCTCCATTGGCATACCAACATTCACGCATAATTTTGGCCATTACTCGTAATGCCTGTAAAAAAAGAAAAAGAAAAAGGAAAAAGTCTATACATTTCTCTATCCCTGAATAATCATCCTTATTGTGCCTTAGACTCTTAGAATTCACATTTCTGAAATTTTTGTCATTGGTGCTACTGTGATATGCAAAAAAGTGTGTTGTGGTGGGAAATCCAGATTCTTATTTTGTTTAAGAAAAATAAAAGGTCTCTAAAAAAGTTCTGAGGTGAACTGTAACACTCGTTTCAGTACACCTATTAGGCTCATATGCAGAATAATAAAATATTTATGAAAAATTAGCTTGCCTGGAAATTGTTCTCTCAAGTTCTGTATTAGATATGTACTTCTGGTGTTTTGTGCCTCCAGTTGAAAAAACAAGAGAAAAACATTCATATAGAATCATAGAATATCAGGGTTGGAAGGGACCTCAGGAGGTCATCTAGTCCATCCCCCTGCTCAAAGCAGGACCAATCCCCAACTAAATCCCCAAATCCCTAAATGGCCCCCTCCAGGATTGAACTCACAACCCTGCGTTTAGCAGGCCAATGCTCAAACCACTGAGCTAAGTTACCTAGAACTGTCATGTGAGAATATATTGTGTTGCATGCTACTAAAAGAATAATTAATACCTTCTTTTAGTTATCAATTTAGGAGAAGTCTGCATGGCTTCAGAATACTCCATAATTCAACTCAAGGGGGAAAGTTATTCATGCTCTTTGTTTAACAATGTTCAAGAACTACTGCAGACATTTTATCCTTTCAAAGAAAGTCACCCATTTTTGGAGATCAAAACTGAATAAAATTAAACTACCATCCCCTTGTAGAGTTAAGTTCTATAAAAACAGTAATGTTATAAAGTCACATAAATTTGAACCTTAGCCAAGGCCTATGACACCAGAAAATGAAAGTCTGTAAAGGGTTGAAACTGGAGTACTAAAAAAAAAAAAAAAAAAAGCTGGTCCGAGGGAAAGTTAGCAATAATCCTTATTCCCAAGTAGTACAAAAACTCCTGAATCATTGTTCCCGGTGTGTGATTTAAGTCAGAATGCCATGGCACCAAAGTGCTAGATGGCCCAGAAATACCAAACATAGAAAGATCCCACTCAAGAAAGAAATGATTACTTACCTGTACAGTCACTATGGTTCTTTGAGATGTGTTGCACATACATTCTACTTTGTGTGCATGAACCCAGTGCACTCAAGCCAGAGACTTTTGGTCAGCTGTACCCATTGGGGCAGCACATGCACCCTGAGTGTCCTCATGCCTCCAACCATAGCCTCCAACTAATAGCCACAAGCAGTGAGAAAGAACTGAGGGGGAATCAGGACAGTTCTGCCCTTTGTGTCCTCAGTTGAAGGCACGAGGACACAGAGCACATGTGCTGCCCCAATGGGTACTGCTGATCAAAAAAAAAAAAAAAAAGTCTCCCACCTGAGTGCACACACCTGAAGTGGAATGTGTATACACAACTCATATTGAAGAATCCTAGATATTCTAGCTATACAACCAATATACTCTAGAGGGCACGGGGGAGTGGAGAATACATAGAAATAAAGGGCATGAAGGGACTTCAAGAAGTCACCAAGTCCAGCTCCCTGTGCTGCAGCAGAACCAAGTAACCCTAGTCCATCCCTGACCGGTGTTTATCCAACCTGTCTTAAAAGCCTCCAAAGATGGGAATTCCACAGCCTGCATGGAAACTCATTCCAGAGCTTAGCTACCCTTATACACCTCTACCCCAATATAACGCGACCCGATAGAACACGAATTCGAATATAACGCGGTAAAGCAGTGCTCCGGCGGGGCGGGGCTGCGCACTCCGGTGGATCAAAGCAAGTTCGATATAACGCGGTTTCACCTATAATGCGGTAAGATTTTTTGGCTCCCGAGGACAGCTTTATATCGGGGTAGAGGTGTACTTGGAAATGTTTTCATAACATCTAACCTAAATATCCCTTGCTACAGGTCTACTTTCTATGCCAGTCTACAACGGAGGCAAATGTGGTTATGCTCAGTGTTTGTATTACTAGACAGAAAATATCGTAATGGCATTATATAACTCCATGGTACACCCACACCTTCAGCACTGTGTACCGTTCTGGATGCCCCATCTCAAAACAGATATATTAGAATTGCAAAAGGTACAGAGAAAGACAACAAAAATGATCAGGGGTATGGAACAGCTGCCATATGAGCAGGGCTTTGGAGCGGAGCCTGGAACTGGAGCGTGGAGCAGCTCCGGAGCAGTGGAGCTGCAGGTTTTGGCCTGGAGCTGGAGTGGAGCCGGAGAACAGCTCCAAAGCCCTGCATATGAGAAAAGATTAAGAGAGACTGGGACCTTTCATCTTAGAAAAAGAAAAAGAGGAGTAAGGGGAGATACAATAGAGATGTATAAAGTCATGAATGGTGTGGAGAAAGTGAATAAGGAAGTTTTATTTATCCCTTCACATAACACAAGAACTAGGGATCACTCAACAAAATTAATTGGCAGCAGGTTTAAAACCAACATAAGGAAGTACAGTACTTCATACAATGCACAACCTGTGAACTTGTTGCGAGTGGAAGGCCAAAATAATAATGGATTCAAAAGATAAATTCATGGAGGATAGGTCCATCAATGGCTATTAGCCCAGATGGTCAGGCACGCAACCCCATACTCTGGGTGTCCCTAAACCTCTGACTGCCAGAAGCTGGGACTGGACAACAGGGGATTGATTACTTGGTAACTGCCTTGTTCTGTTCTTTCTTTGAAGCATCTAGCATTGACCATTGTTGGAAGACACAATACTGGGGCTAGATGGACCATTAGTCTGATCCAATATAGCTACGATGACCAGATGTCCCATTTTTAAAGGGACAGTCCTGGTTTTGGGGCCTCTCTCTTATATAGGCGCCTATTACCCCCCACCCACTGTCCCGTTTTTTTCACAGTTGCTATCTGGTAACCCTAAATACGGCCACTCTTATGTTCTTACTCATAAGTTAATAGTTTTGAACTGTAGGAGGTAGAGTACTCAAGCTAGAACTTAAAAATATAGTCTGAAAAATAATCTTTTGTAAAAGTGACACTTAGATTGCACAGATCTAAGTAGCAGATTTAAAAAAAAACATGGTATTGCTTCTAAGCTTTTTACCCCTCCATGCCAATCTCAGTTCACTCCAATCGGTATAATATCTTGTGTAATTTAATTTGTAGTGCGCTGAATTTAAAATTTGGGGCCACTTAAAATAATTGGTTTAATATCAGACTTTTGCATCAGCACTAAGTAAATGGTCGACAGTTGAGTAGGAGACAAGGAGGCTTTAAGCATCCAGGAAGGCATGACATTTTAAATTAATGTCACTCAACACCTACTGAGATGAATGGGGTTAGCTCAGTGGCTCTCAAACTTTTTTACTGGTGACCCATTTCACATAGTAAGCCTCTGAGTGCAACCCCCCTTATAAATTAAAAACACTTTNCGCCCGCGCCCCCCCCCCCCCCGTAATAACCTCGCGACCCCCTGAGGGGTCCCGACCCCCAGTTTGAGAACCCCCGGATTAGCTAAATACCCTCAGACTTTGGGCTTGTCTATACAGGCACACTCAGGAAAATTAAGATGAATTAACTAAAGGTGTAAAAGCACATTAAACTGGTATACATAATCTCATTCAGATGTAAGGTGCCCTTCATTCACTTTATCCTACTTAAGACCTGGTCTACACTTAAAATTTAGGTCGACACAGCTATGGCACTATGGGGTGTGAAAAATCCACACCCTAGTGCAGTACTTATGCTGACCTCATTCCCAGTGTAGTTGCACTTAGGTCAACAAAAGAATGCTTCTATCAACTTAGCTACCGTTGCTTGGGGAGGCGGTGTTCCTACAGCAACAGAGAAATTCCTTTCATTGTGACAGGCTGGATCTACTTTACAGGGCCTTAGCTATACCACTATAATCCCCATAGTGTAGAAATGGCCTTAGTGTACAGAAGGCTCTAGTGTTTCCCTGCATTTTTGCCACCATTTCACTGTTGTAAATCTGTCTACATTAGGACATTGTAACAAAACAGACCCAGAGAATGGAAATGAATGATTTCCATTATATCATATTTGGTGTTTTATACCTTGAAGACTGCAAACCAAGTACAATCAGCACAGATTATTTTCACTCCTTGGTTAATATTCTGGTCACTTGCCAGACATTTATATGATCCTGCAATTGTAGATAAAAACTGTCCTCTGGAACATGTGTTATTCAGTTTGTTATATTTTTAATTAGAAGTAATTAAATACATTTGTTGATCTGCAGTGAGGTTTCTTGGATAATTTTGTTGTGTCATTTGCAGTCACACATTAATTTCATGGACAAGTAACTTTAGCCACTGTTCATGGGAAGGGCTCTGAGAATTCTTTTGTCAAACTAGCCAGCCTTGGTAAGAGTTTTAAATTTTTGTGCATAACCACATCCACTGACCAGCATCATGCAGTAAATTCATAATTATCACAAAGCCACTAAAGCTCTCTGAGGCACATACGCATCTCTGTTCTACAAAAATCAAGACAAAAAACTTATTTAAATACTTAAAATATAAAAGCTGCAGTTTTCTTGAATTATTTTAGTTTTTTGCACAATTAGTAATACTCACCTCACAACTTTGCCATCTGTTTGGAATATTGGGTCTCAGCTTCTGCTCACAAACAACTTTCCTCATTTCTTCAACTGAAGGATCTGAAGGGACTAGGTCATAGTATGGTAACTGGTAGTCTTCATGTATTCCTGTAGTTTTGATTGAAATATTTAGCATTTCTTTTTGTTTAACGCCACAATTACAGATTTTTTGTTAACTCATTCTCAAGGTTTTTTTTTTTGGGCTGATATAACTCAGTACTTATTTTATACAGCACTTTTAATCGGCAGATTTAAAATCTCTTTACAAAGGAAATAAATATCATCCAATTTTACCAATGAAGTGATTGACTAAGCTCAAACAACTGCCTCAATTTAGTGCTTTGTAACTTTTTAGTAAAATGTTTACAGGCTTGTGGAAATTGTGTCTTCCTGAATTTGAACAGAAATTGGTTGTTTTATCAGCAATGAAACAAATTAAAGATATTCATAAAAGCTTTTAAAAACGGCTTAATTAGCATCCTATCTTTTCATTCTGTATATTACCACATCTATTTACAAATAAGTGAATCACAAAGCATAAACAAGTAATAATACAGGTTGCAATTTACATGGGACAACATTAACAAAATGCAAATTCCATTGCAAGTACCTTTGCCCGTTTTCTTTGTTTCTATTTTAAAGTTTTATTTGAAAAGTGATTCTTCAAAGAGTATGACTGATGCTGTTTTATGCTTAAACTGAAAATGTGAATCCCAATACAAGAGCAACTATAACCACCCTCCAATATTGGGAGAGTTTTCCATATTGCACTTTAAATACTTAGGAATAAGTCTTAGTACTGTGTGAGGAAGAGCAGATGTACACTTCCCATTACTGATAGACTCCTAGACTTTAAGGCCAGAAGGGACCATCAAAATCATCTAGTCAGACCCTCCTGCACATCGCAGGCCACAGAACCTCACCCACTCCTGCAATAGGCTCGTAACCTCTGGTTGAGTTACTGAAGTCCTCAAAATTTGATTGGAAGATTTCAAGTTAGAGAATCCACATTTACGCTAGTTCAAAGTAGCAAGTGACATGTACCCCATGCTGCAGAGGAAATCAGAATTCCCCCCCAGGGTCTTGGTCAATCTGACCTGGAGGAAAATGACAGTTAGACCCTGAGCACATGGACAAGACCCACCAGCCAGCCAGCCACCTGGAAGTGAATTCTCTGTAGTAACTCAGAGCTCTCCCCATTTAGGGTCCCATCCGCAGCTGTTCGAGATACTTGGGAACAGCAGATTGCTTAAACTGGCATATGGCCAATCTCATCATACCATCTCCTCCATAAAGTTATCAAGCTCAGTCTTGAAACAAGTTACATTTTTTGCCCCCACGACTCCCCGTGGGAGACTGTTCCAGAACTCCATTCCTCTGATGGTTAGAAACCCTAGTCTAATTTCAAACCTAAAATTTGTTGAGGGCCACTTTATATCCATTTGTTCTTGTGCCAACATTGGCCTCTAACTGAAATAAGCCCTCTCCCTCGTTTATCCCTCTAATGTTTTTATATAAAGCAATCCTATCTTCCCTCAGCTTTCATTTTATTAGCCAAGCTTAAGTCAAGTCTCCTCTCACATGGCAGGTTTCTCCATTCATCTAATCTTCCTAGTAGCCTCTCTCTGCACCTGTTACAGTTTGAATTTATCTTCCTTAAAGATGCGGAGACCAGAGCTGCTCACAGTGTTCCAGAGGAGATCTCACCAGTGCCTTTTACAACTATAAAAACACTTCTGTCTCTTCCCGAGATGATTTGTGTCAGAAAAACTGCATTTTAAACTAGGTATCTGAACATTACCTGCACATATCCTTACCAGTGCAGACAGTCCCACACTTTCAAGGGCACCAACTTTGCCCTTTTTCTATATGACTTTTGGGACAAATTCTGCTCTGGTATAAGGAGGGGTGGCTCTCAATTTCAAGAGGCGTTTTATTTACTTATTCCAGGTTTAGCCATATATCATTTACTGATAAGCCCTAGTTAAGAAACTTGAGAAATGCTCATTATTTGACACTAGTTGATTGAAGCAAAAGATAAAATGGTTTTAAAAACTAAGTATAAACCATGGAAAATATGCTAAATTATGTAGTATAACAAAATATGATTGTGGAAAATAGGTATGCAAAACTGTTCAGATTCTTCAAACAATCAGTACAAAAACTTATAATTTAATATGCTCAATTTAGGATTGTCACGTACCACCAATTGAACATCGCCGTGCTATTTCCCAGAACACTAATCCCATCGCATAGATGTCGGCTCGCTTGAATGACTCAAAATGTTTCATATTTATGGAATCATCTAGGACTTCAGGAGCCATGTATCTATTAAAAATAAAAGAACCAAAATATCTTATGCCATAAAATGCATACTGCACTAAGCTTTTTCAGTATTTCTTCAGCTCCAACACATTGAACAAATCGGCTTAACAGAAGTCAATAAATTAGGAGAATTATGACGTACTACATTAAGAGTAGAATTTTCAAAATCACTGCATGTTGGCCTAATTCTGATTCCATTAAAGTCAGTGGTAAAATGCCTATTGAATTAGTCAACAGAAGCAATTAGGCCTTTCCTGAGTGCTTTTCAATATCCCACCCTATGTCACACACCAATCTGCATGGCCTTGGTACAATGAAAAGCAGTTCAGTTACTTCCAGGTGTCTAACATGTGACCCTGGAGGCTTGTGTTTCTGGTCCTCAACTGTTAAGATTAATTACTGTATTTGATTACAAATTGAAAATATGTTCAATAGCTTTATTCCAGCAGGTGAAAGGAGGCAAGAAGCAAAGCAGCCTCTGAGCTACTGCCATTTTAGGAAGGGGAAATGATAGCGAGAGAAAGCTGGAGCCACAGAATCTTCACAACGGGAGGGCGAGCAAGCAACACAGTGGCTGCAATATCCAGGAGACACACAGAGACAGGTATAGTGGCAGCAGCAGTGGATCTGGGGGAGAAGATAATTAGTTTTGAGGAAGGGGGCAGGTTGAAGGACAAAAGAGGAATTTTGCATTAGGGGGCATTCCTAAAGAGCATGGGAAAGAAGGGAGAAACATGGGAGTTAGAATGTGTTGCTAGACATGCTGGAGGCAAGAGATGCTAAAACCCTGTGGGCTGTGTTGGAGGGAGGCATGGTTGGGGACTGCTAGAGAATGGAAAAAGTTGTTACTAGCCATACAGTAACTGGTTCTTCGAGATGTTGTGGTCAGCATGGATCAACTGTAGGTTCACATGTGCCTCACGCGCAAGATCTGATTTTTTTGCATACCGATATTCATTGGGGCCACATGAGGGTATACAGAGCAGAATGCAAGGGAGGATCAGGGCCAATCTGAAGCCCATAGTAGCAGAGGACTCTAAAAAGAAGGGATGGAGGTTGGATCATAGGAGCCACACTGACATGTCAAAGAACCACATTTATAGGTACAGTATATGCCAGTGTGGATTCTCCTCTAGGTGACTGGCAAGTAGTAGCCCCTCAGGATGGCGGGAATGAGGAATATCAGCTGCATCATTTCAACAGAACTAATAGCACTGCTTTCCCATACTTGCCATCTATTCTGGCAGCTAAATCCAACACATAATGCTTGACAAAGGGTAATGGGTTACTCCATGTCACCTCCTTGGAGATCTCAAATTGACATTTTTAAACAGGCAGAGGATAATTGCTTGAGTTCTGGTGAAGTGCCTTGATTTGCAGTGGGAGAGGTACACCAGCCAAATAGTAACAGCAAGATACCCATTTCAATATCCTCTGTGGGGACATTGGCTTAACTTTTAGAACACCCAGCTATGGCTATAAATAAAGAGTCTGAACGATTTGGTCCTGTCAACATAAAGCAAAGTCCCGGGTGCATTTACTGTGTGTACTTTTTCTCCGTGTGCCAAGTGTATCTTTGGAAAGAAGACAAGCAGGTTGATTGACTGGTTTAGATAACAGACCATGTTAGGTTGTATCATTATACAATAGAAGGCTTTGTGATCGTAATTCACACAAGAAGCCAGTTAGCTGGGAATACAATCATAGAAGTGTAGGACTGGAAGGGACCTCAATAAGTCACCTAGTCCAGTCTCTTGCACTCAAGGCAGGACTACGTAATCACTAGAAAATTCCTGACAGTTGTTTGTCTAACCTTGTCTTAGAAACCTCCAATGATGGGAGATTCCACAGCCTCCCTAGGCAATTTGTTAAAGCGCTTAACTACCCAGACAGGAAGTTTTTCCTAATGTCCAACCTAAACCTCCCTTGCTGCAATTTAAGCCCATTGCTTCTTGTCCTATCCTCAGAGGTTAACAAGAACCATTTTTCACCTTCCTCCTTGTAATAACCTTTTATGTACTTGAAAACTATCACAACCCCCCTCAGTCTTTTCTTCTCCAAACTAAACAAACCACCTTCCCTCATACATCATGTTTTCTAGACCTTTAACCATTTTTGTTGCTCTCATCTGGACATTCTCCAATTTGTCCACATCTTTCCTGAAATGTGGCGCCCAGAACTGGACACAATACTCCAGCTGAGGCCTTATCAGTGCAGAGTAGAGTGGAAGACTTACTTCTCATGTCTTGTTTACCACACTCCTCCTAATACATCCCAGAATTATGTTCATTTTTTGGGGGGGCACGCACAACAGTGTTACACTGTTGACTCATATTTAGCTTGTGACCCACTATAACTCCTAGATCCCTTTCTGCAGTACTCCCTCCTAGGCAATCATTTCCCATTTTATGTGTGCACAATTGATTGTTCCTTCCTAAGTAGAGTACACTGCCTTTATCCTTATTGAATTTCATCCTATTTACTTCAGACCATTTCTCCAGTTTGTCCAGATCATTTTGAATTTTAATCCTATCCTTCAAAGCACTTGCAACCCTCCCAGCATAGTATCATCCACAAACTTTATAAGTGTATTCTCTATACCATTATCTAAATCATTTATGAAGATATTGAAGAGATGCTGATCTCTCAATACCCAGTACCATTTGCACAAATTTTTGCAGTGCTATAGACACACTGAGACCCAGATTCAGCAAGGCTCTTAAGCATGGAGTAGTTCCATTGACTCACTTACAGGAAAGGATGGGGGAAGCCCTGCCTGCTGCAGACAATTTTGTAGGCTATTCTTCATACTGCCATTCAGACCCATGACTATCAATCTCTTACACAGAAAGGAGAGGAAGACGCATTTTGAAGAAAAATAATTTGATAAGTATGTTAATGATTTTACCTTTTTGTTCCCACTCTGTGGTTTGGGGCAATATCAATTGTATCTGTAGCTGAATCATGTCTCACTGCCAGTCCTAAATCCGCAATACAACACGTTCCATTCTTTTTTACCAATATATTTTTTGATTTCAAGTCTCTATGAGCAATGGCTGGTTTTCCTGCATAGGAGGGGGAGGAAAAAAAAGGGTAGAAGAGGCAAAAGTCCCAAAACAAATCCCTACTGCTAACTAAAGAATGTTTCAGAAATCCTCTACTACATATTCTCACCTGGGTGAGGAGTTCAAGATTTTGAGGTTATGAATCAAAGTATCACATTTGTATCTATAATGTGAAGGGTTGATGTGGAGTTATATATGTAAGTTTCATTTAAACCTTCTTGAAGGAAACAGAAGGATGTGCTATATTGGTAGAACAGCAGTGATCTACATATGTGAAATTTGTAGGTTAATATGATCATTATATTCTAGGAATTTAGCAGTGATTTGTCTACAGCTGAAGGGGGGAAAAAGTACTAGCTAGAGTCACACTCATCTTTGTACAGTTGTGACTACAAAACAATAGTTGAGTAAACAGAACAATACATTATACTGATCACTACTGAAGGTTGTTTTGGAAAGACTATTAATATGAATTGAGCAACTAATGCATAACAAAAATGGTGTAATAAGCTAATGTCTTTGGTGTAGCAACAATTTTTTTATACAATTGTGCCTTCTAGGTACTACCATAATATTATATGATAACAGAAATGTTGAGACAGCACTTTCATTCTAAACTCCTGTGTTTAACTACTTATAACTTTGAGCAAAGATTATCCTTTGGAATGACATTACTTATAACTTAGTTTCAAAGCAGAAGCATTTGTTTACCACGAACCCCACAAACAATTTCAATGTTCATCCAAGCATACTTAATAGATATCTTTTTAAAATGAAGAACTATTGAAGGGAAGAATTGTTGTCTACCAATGCCTGTAAGGGCTTGTCTACATGAACATTTAGTTTGTGCTAAGCTACGGTGTGAATCTACCCCAGTCTAGTCTGCCACACACTGAACTGTCTGTATGAACCTTGCTGATGAACAGTTAGTGTGCTTTAATCTACCCTGCTCTGAAATGGAAATAGATGAAACCACACTAATGAACTGTTTGTCCATGTGGACCCTGTTGACATGCACTGCTAGTGCATGGCAGAAGCAGACCCCAGCTTGCAGTGAACTAAATGTTCACGTAGACAAGTCCCAACCTGCAGTTAAAGGAAACTGATCTTGTGAGATATATGTCTGCATGATCCTAAGGTACTATACTTGCTCAATGCTGCAGAGGAAAGCAAAAAGTACCAAGGCTCCCTGCAAGCATGTCCCAGAGGAAGATTCCTTCTAAACCTTCAAATTTTCCCATCAGTTTAAATACCACAGTTAAGGTTATAAACCTATACAAGTCCCAAGATAATGACGACATCCAAATCATTCTTTTCTGTAAATGCTGATCACTTATCATTTTAAAGCACTTTACACATTCAAAAAGAATTACAATCAATCAATACTATATACCCATCGAGGTCGATACAGTAAGTAATTAATCACATTTTACAAATATGAAAACTAAGGCTGAGGTATAACTTGCTCAAGGCCACACAGCAACTCAGTGGCACAGCCAAGACTAAACACTGATCAAATTCTGGAATACAACATTTTGTTGAAATTCTAGGGGAAGCCTTCTACATAAGTAATTTTCACGGAAGAGAGAGATTAGGTTGGATTGGATTTTTTTGTAAGACATCAATTTGCAACTTCTGTATCTTCAAAACATGATAAACACTAGTACAAATATTTACCTAAAACAATTCCCTTTGGATAGTGCCTATGTTTTGCCCGTAGCTGCCAAGATCACAGCAGGACCAATATGCTGCAGAACTAGCTTCACTTATATGAAGCCTCATTGGTCTCTCGTGTTCTTTCTAAGGCACATAGGTTAGCCTCTTGAGGATTGAATGCTTTAGACTAAAGTCTTTGGGCTTAATAAAGGGGTATCTGGGCAAAAATTAATGGGCTGTGATGTACAGGAGGTCAGACAAGAAGATCTAATGTTTCCTCTGGCCTTAAACTCTATGAAACAATGTAATTTAACTTCACGCCTTTAAATTGTAATAACTTTCCTGAGTCTCCCTGTATAGATAAGCCCTTATAGGCCAGACAGTGTCTGTAGAGCAGTGGTAGGCAACCTGCGGACCGTGGGCCACACACGGCCCATCAGGGTAATCCGCTGGCGGGCCATGAGACAGTTTGTTTACATTGACTATCCACAGGCATGGGCGCCCGCTGCTTCCAGTGGCTGCAGTTTGCCATTCCCGACCAATGGGAGCCACAGGAAGTGGTGCAGATCGCAGGGATGTGCTGGCCACCATTTCCCACAGCTCCCATTGGCCAGGAATAATGAACTGTAGCCACTGGGAGCTGCGGGCAGCCATGCCTGTGGACAGTCAATGTAAACAAACTGTCTCACGGCCCGCCAGCAGATTACCCTGATGGGCTGCATGCGGCCCGCAGGCCACAGATTTCTCCCTCTACAGCAGTGGTGGGCAATCAGTGTTGAGCAACTTTCCTGACACCAAAGCCACACCGCTCTGCTATTATCTGAAGATACTTTTTCTTTTCTGCACTTATGGAATGTATTATACACAACACTTATAATGGAAGTGTTAATTAGGAGTGAAAAGAAAATGAGACCAGTCTGATATATAATTTCAGGATTTTGTGTTTTCCTTAGGATACAAGACATAAGCCACAATCTGTGTTCAATAAAATATTTGAAGAATGTTCTAGGATTTATGAAAAATCCAACTCTTTACCAAATACTGAAAAAATCAGCTCCTTTTGCTACTAAGAATATTCTTTTCTCCAGATAAAAAGAAAAAAAATGTTTCCAGAGTAACTATTTTTTCTTGTCTTGTTTTTCTGACAAGTAGGTACTGCAGCTAATCTCTCTCAAAATAAAGAACATTTTTAAGTAAACTCTTATGTTTTGATATTTGAGTCACAGGCCTGTAACATTTTGGCATATAAAAAAAAAGATTTTTGTTATGAGAGAATTCCACTCAGATCTGTTACATATGGTATCGACATTTTTGAACACTTTATTGGTTTTATTCCACTCACTGAAGGTTAGCATGCACCCAGTTCACTTGAGCTGGAGACTTTTGGTCAGCAGTATCCATCGGGGAGGTGCATGGACCCTGAGTGTCCTCATGCCTCTAGTTGAAAGAATAAAGGGCAGGGTCACCTCAACAATTCTCCCCATCCAGTTCCTTTGCACTGGATTCTTGGTGATACTAGACTGCAGAAGCAGCAATGTAGTGTGTGTCATAGAATGTGGGTACACAAAACATCTTGAACCACAACTACTTTACAAGTAACCATTTCTTTGAGTGTTTGTACATATATTCCACTGTAGATGCCTCCCTCAACCAGTACACCTTTGGTGGCGGAAAATCAGAATCTATTTGAACTGTCTTACCAAAGTTTGCATCAGCTCTGGATGCTTCAATGATGGCATAATGTTGAGCAAACGTGTACCAAAGACTGAGCTGTTGCTTTACAAAAGTCTTTGACTTGATCATTGCTAAGAAAAGCCATAGAAGTAGCTTGAGTCTTAGCAGACTGCACAGTAATCCCTGCTGGTGGGGTCACCTTTGCTAGGTCATAACAAATCCTGATGAAGGCAGTGATCCAGCTGGAAATTCTTTATGATGTTACTGCCTGGCTTCTCATTCTCTCTGCATAAGCTACAAAGAGTCTTAGAGATCCTCACTATCAGTTTTGTCCTGTCTATATAAAAAGAAAATGCCCTACAAATGTCCAGTGAGTGCAGCTGTCATCCCTGAAAGCATGCGGTTTTGGAAGAACATCGGTAAATGTATGACCCTGGATAGGTGGAATTCAAGACTACTTTTGATAAGAATTTGGGGTGAGGACTTAATGAGACCTTATTCTTGTAAAAAACTGTATATGGGCATGTGACATGAAAATTTCCCACAATATTTTTAAGAGGTCTTACTTATTAAGTTTATGTATCATTGTGGGCCATAGATTATATGTAATTCTATGGGGGAGGGTGACTACAGCTCCTGCAGGAACTAAGAACAGCAGAGGGTGAGATTAGGCAAATTCATTCACTTTGTAACAGCTCCAGAGAAGTACAATCACCTGGACAGGTTCACATATGCTAGCTCAAACTGGATTCTCCAGAGACCAGACAAGGAAAGGACTCTTGGATAAATAGCTTGAGTTTAAACTGACTCAGGGCCTTCTTTCTGATCCAACAAATGGACAGAAAGTTTTGTCCCAGGAGGAAGAGAAGCAATCCTTGCAGAAGGATTGGAAGGACTGACACTGATCCAAGCCCTCAATGGAGTTGCAGAGGGCGAGGGATGATTGCTGGTAAGCTATTTTATCATATGTATAGNTTTTTTTTGGGGGGGGGGGGGAGGAGAGGAGGAGGAAGAGAGAGAGAGAAAGTTTCTCTGCAAAGCTTTTATGTGGAATAAATGTGTTTGCTTAGAAAGTGCTGGGTGGTAATTACAGCTGTTCATAGCTTTTGAAGAGAAAACAGAGTGCAGATGCTAGCACGTAGTCTGTCTTATGGGGATATTACAGTGTATGCAGAAAACTGAGCATCTGGGAAAAAGCTCTGGTGAAGAGGGAGCGTGACACAAGTCTCTATCCAATCGGTGACAGCTGATTAGCTGGGAGCTTAGAGTGGGTGCCATTGGTGGACCACGGAGGGGAAATACAGGAACACTTGCCCTGAACAGTAACGGGGAGGGAGGGGGAAGGGGACGGGGATCCTGCTATTGAAGCTTGCAGCTCTCCCACTCTCCCTCCCACTGTTATTACAACTGGAAAAGCCGTCTTAGGTGATAAGTAGAAGAGAGAGCACAAGGCTAATGGCTCAAATGGCGGTCCCATAAATCCCGCTAATACTAAATTAATGTCCCAGGAAAGAAGAGATTCCTGTTAGTGAGTAAACCCTTATGAGGCCTTTTAAAAATATTCTTACCATGGGATAGGAGAACATTGAACATGCCTGGAGAGGAGGGTGAATGCAAGAGATGGCTGTCAGGTGAGATTAAAACAAAACAAAAACCCTCCAGCCTTATTTTAACATAACTTGGACCTGTACTTTGACTGGAGACTGATGGGTGCAAGTGGAACATTTTTTCCACTTAGCCATTAAAGTGGTTCTACTTTTAACTCTTGCTGCTAGTGAGGACATTTTGGACATCATGTTAACACACACTCTCCAATGCAGTTAGACACTCATCATCCACATTGAGATGGAGACTGAAGATCAGGGTGCACAATTTAGTCATGATTCAGAGATTGTCCTTGAGCAACAATAAAGTAATTGGAGGTTGTAGTGATAAGGTTAGAAGATCAAAGAATGAATAATGCCGTGGCCATCCCAGGGCTATTAATCATTCCAGTTGGTTATGTTTCAACTTTCTGATAATGCTAATAATCATATAGTACTTCTAGATCACAGGGAAACAGGAATACGTGTGTTACTGATCCTGGGTTCTGGCTGGCTCTGGAGAAGTGACATTTTGTTTTCTTGGTTGCAAACAGATCTTTGTTGGGGAACCCCTATTTGTTGAATATCTGCACTACTTTGTTTTTCAGGACCATTTAGGATTTTCAAGTAAGTACCTGCTGAGGTGATCCACCAACATGTTCTGCACGTCAAGCGACATGAAGCTTTGATAGTGCTGTTGTTACAAATGGAGAAGTCCCAAACTTGTGCCCAGAGGTGGTACAAGGGGTTTGATCTTGCTCCCCCTTTTTTGTCAAGGTAACAGTCATCTGTGATCACCTGGACAGTAAGGCCTTTGAGAGATGGAAGAAATACTTTGTAGGCACAAAATACGGCTCTCAGCTCCAAGATGTATACAAGAGCTGATCCTTGGCTGGCCTATAGACCCTGAGTTTGTACCTATCCAGGTGTGCTCTCCAACCCAGCATGGAGGCATGTGAGGGAAATGGAAAGGAAAACAGTACTCCCCTGCACACATTTTTTTGGACCATCCACTACCTTGATGATCAAACTGTAAGCAGCATGTCCAAAGGATGCTTAATTGATACAAACTTCAACCAGCTTTACATCCATTACAGGTGACATCTGGCATGCTGTCACACAAGTGGAGGATGCCACGTTTCCTAGCAATCCCAGCCAAGACCTTACTTTTGTTCCTGGGAAAGCCTGTAGATTGATCCATAGGGTTAGGATGGATTGAAACCTTTCCTGAGGGGAAGTAGGCTGTTGCAGTCAGAGTTGTGAATGGCTCCAATGAACTCAATTCTTTGTACAAGGGATTGTATCATTTTTCATAGAATCATAGAATATCAGGGTTGGAAGGGACCTCAGGAGGTCATCTAGTCCAACCCCCTGCTCAAAGCAGGACCTAATCCCAACTAAATCATCCTAGCCAGGGCTTTGTCAAGCCTGACCTTAAAAACCTCCAAGGAAGGAGATTCCACCACCTCCCTAGGTAACCCATTCCAGTGCTTCACCACCCTCCTAGTGAAAAAGTTTTTCCTAATATCCAATCTAAACCTCCCCCACTGCAACTTGAGACCATTACTCCTTGTTCTGTCATCTGGTACCACTGTGAACAGTCTAGATCCATCCTCTTTGGAACCCCCTTTCAGGTAGTTGAAAGCAGCTATCAAATCCCCCCTCATTCTTCTCTTCTGCAGACTAAACAATCCCAGTTCCCTCAGCCTCTCCTCATAACTCATGTGCTCCAGCCCCCTAATCATTTTTGTTGCCCTCCGCTGGACTCTTTCCAATTTTTCCACATCCTTCTTGTAGTGTGGGGCCCAAAACTGGACACAGTACTCCAGGTGAGGCCTCACCAATGTCGAATAGAGGGGAACGATCACGTCCCTCGATCTGCTGGCAATGCCCCTACTTATACAGCCCAAAATGCCGTTAGCCTTCTTGGCAACAAGGGCACACTGTTGACTCATATCCAGCTTCTCGTCCACCGTAACCCCTAGGTCCTTTTCTGCAGAACTGCTGCCTAGCCACTCGGTCCCTAGTCTGTAACAGTGCATGGGATTCTTCCGTCCTAAGTGCAGGACTCTGCACTTGTCCTTGTTGAACCTCATCAGGTTTCTTTTGGCCCAATCCTCTAATTTGTCTAGGTCCCTCTGTATCCTATCCCTACCCTCCAGCGTATCTACCACTCCTCCCAGTTTAGTGTCATCTGCAAATTTGCTGAGAGTGCAGTCCACGCCATCCTCCAGATCATTAATGAAGATATTGAACAAAACCGGCCCCAGGACCGACCCTTGGGGCACTCCACTTGAAACCGGCTGCCAACTAGACATGGAGCCGTTGATCACTACCCGTTGAGCCCGACGATCTAGCCAGCTTTCTATCCACCTTATAGTCCATTCATCCAGCCCATACTTCTTTAACTTGCCGGCAAGAATACTGTGGGAGACCGTATCAAAAGCTTTGCTAAAGTCAAGGAATAACACATCCACTGCTTTCCCCTCATCCACAGACCCAGTTATCTCCTCATAGAAGGCAATTAGGTTAGTCAGGCATGACTTGTCCTTGGTGAATCCATGCTGACTGTTCCTGATCACTTTCCTCTACTCTAAGTGCTTCAGAATTGATTCCTTGAGGACCTGCTCCATGATTTTTCCAGGGACTGAGGTGAGGCTGACTGGCCTGTAGTTCCCCGGATCCTCCTCCTTCCGTTTTTTAATGATGGGCACTACATTAGCCTTTTTCCAGTCATCCGGGACCTCCCCCGATCGCCATGAGTTTTCAAAGATAATGGCCAATGGCTCTGCAATCACATCCGCCAACTCCTTTAGCACCCTCGGATGCAGCGCATCCGGCCCCATGGACTTGTGTTCGTCCAGTTTTTCTAAATAGGCCCGAACCACTTCTTTCTCCACAGAGGGCTGGTCACCTTCTCCCCATACTGTGCTGCCCAGTGCAGCAGTCTGGGAGCTGACCTTGTTCATGAAGACAGAGGCAAAAAAATCATTGAGTACATTAGCTTTTTCCACATCCTCAGTCGCTAGGTTGCCTCCCTCATTCAGTAAGGGGCCCACACTTTCCTTGACTTTCTTCTTGTTGCTAACATACCTGAAGAAACTCTTCTTGTAACTCTTAACATCTCTTGCTAGCTGCAACTCCAACTGTGATTTGGCCTTCCTGATTTCACTCCTGCATGCCTGAGCAATATTTTTATACTCCTCCCTGGTCATTTGTCCAATCTTCCACTTCTTGTAAGCTTTTTTTTTTGTGTTTAAGATCAGCAAGGATTTCACTGTTTAGCCAAGCTGGTCGCCTGCCATATTTACTATTCTTTCTACACATCAAGATGGTTTGTTCCTGCAACCTCAATAAGGATTCTTTAAAATACAGCCAGCTCTCCTGGACTCCTTTCCCCCTCATGTTATTCTCCCAGGGGATCCTGCCCATCAATTCCCTGATTTATTTTAGGCCCAGCTGTGCAAATGGCAACTGTTTCTGATGGATGCTGTCCATTATTTGTTGGATAGACCAAATGCAAATTAACCAACTGTCCAGACATGGGAATACTTGAGAATGGAATCATTTGAAGTGAGCTGCAGCCATGGTCCTATACTTTGTAAAAACTCTTGGGGCTGATGAGAGGCTAAATGGAAACACTGTATATTGCTAATGGTAGTCCCCTACTAGAAACCTTCTGTGGCTTGGGTTGATAGCCATGTGAAACTAAGCATTCTGCAGACTGAGATCAGCATACCAGTTATTTGGATCTAGGGATGTTATAGAGGCAAGGGACATCAGCCTTCTGAATTTTAGCTTGTGAACACCTCGGTCCCTTCTACTTTTTTGCCTGTGGTACATAATAGTCTAGTCTCATGTAGGGCATAATATTTTAGTCTAATTTTGGTTGTGGTGTTTAGCATGAAGGTGCTGGGTGGCCTGTGATATTCAGGAAGAGGTTAGACTAGATGATCTAGTGGTCCCTTTGGGCCTTAAATTCTATGATTATGATCCTGGATGGTGTTCAAAATTTTCTTGGTTGCAGGGTAGTCCTCAGACCCCACCCCCATCACCAGTCCCCCTTTTGGGTATGAAAAAATATCAGGAGTAGAAACCCCTTCCCAGGTGCTGTAAAGCAACCTCCTCTACTGCTCTGAGAGCTAGAATACACTGTACCTCTTAAAGGGGAAGGTGGGTGAGGTAGGGCAAGGACTGAAATTGGATTGTGTATCCCAGTACCACAGACTGTCTGGAACCATCAATCAGTGGTTATGGAGTTCCAGTCACTGAGGTACAACAGGTTCCCCAAAGAAGGGGACAGTCACATTCTGGGGTGCAATCCAGACTAGTGAAGAGTTGCCACCTCTTGGATTTACAAGTGCCTCACAATCCCTTGTCCCTGTGACTCTCCACCTGGGATGGCCACAGCCAGCAACAAGCATGGACTCTAAGTACTGGGCAGCCCTGGTCCAATGCTTTGGATCCTGAAGCCTGTCTGCAACACCACAGATTTCTCTTGGCTTCCACCACCCTTGGTTAACAACTGGTATGGTGACTCCACACACTCCTCAGCCCAGTTTTTCCACAAACTGAAAAGTCCAGCCCTGCACTGGAACAATCAGAGGGATATTAAAGGTTCATTGCCCTTTTAAAAGGAGTCAATATTCAACAGTTTGTTACTTGAATTGGAGCTACCAAACAGTTCAGTTTAAACGCAGCACTGGATTGGTTTAGATTAAAAACAAAACAGAAGATAGGATTTTAAATCAATTCAAGTAGAAGGTAACTTAGAAATGGTTACCAGCAAATAAAAGTGAAAACATGTATCTACATCTAAAACTTTATCTAGCAAGTTTCGGTTCAAGACTTTATTTAAGATGGCATTTTTCACACCCAGTCTTCCAGCAGGATGGTGACTGATCTGCTCCTCGATCAGGATCTCTCCCAGAGGCCCAAAGGTGCTTTATCTTCTTAGGTCAAAGAGATAAAGGGGCAGAAAACCTTAAGTTTATAATTCAGTGAGCCTGTGAAGTGGATTCTTCTGAAGGTTAACCTTCAAAGTAAAGTTTATCCAATGAGGAAGGCAACATGGAGTCTGGTGGTGAACAAGGCTCCATGCTCTCTTCCCACACTTGTGTTTACTCAATTGCAAATTGTTCTGTTTCCTGCCATCTCCTCCCACAGCTGTCTTGAGGACCCTATTTACTACTATATGTAATTGAGGTAAACACAGTCCTTTGTTTAGGATAGATCTGTTTAACAACTTTTGCTAAGGCAGGGCTGTCTGCTTTTGAACATGTGCTAACACCACGGGGGGGGGGGGGAGAGAAGGGGGCAGGATTCATAACTGCATATAATTTTGCTACATACATTTCCTTATGATATTGACTAGCAAGTTATTAGTTTTCAAAATAACTCAAGGCATATTTTGCACAAATATTATTGCAACAATGTGTAGGGTGTGGTGCTTTCAAATCACAGACAGATAGGGAAGATCAAAATGACTAGCGCTCTGCTCTTGATGAAGCAGTCAAATTGGCTGCCTTGATGTTGGTGGAGCCTGATGGGTAAAGCCTGTTGATGCAGAAGCCTATGACTTTCTTAGTAGAAACTTATCCTGCTTTCAAGGAATCAGCTTGCCTAGGCTGGAAGCTAGGCTGTCAATGGTATTGAGGCCTATGCTGCTTTCTTTTGGGGCTGACGCATACACTCTTAGTAACCTTAATGTTGCTCTTGATTCTTTATGGCGTGTAAAGCCTCATCAGTCTTCTTGCTGAAGAGGCAGCACCCATCAGAGGGTGGGCCCTCAACAGTGTTAGGGCTTCCCTTGGTATATGTTGTGTGTGGAGACAGAAAGACCTCTGCATGGTGAAAATTGCCATGGATCTGAAGGCTATAGTTGCTGCATTGAGAGCGGACTGCAGTGATGTCCTGGCTACTAGCTGGCCTTCAGTGACAATAGATTTAAACTCCTCCTTCATACCCTGTTCAGTAAAGCCCAGCTAATAAAGTCATATTTCAATAATAGAGTCCGTTAGTTAGTGATTCTCATTTGGAGGCTAGATGCAGAATAAGTCTTCCTTCCAAAGGAATCAGTCCTCTTTGGCTCCTAGTCTTTTTGTAATTTGTAATGTCCCTGCTTCGACCCCTTGTTTTCTGCTCCCACCACCATGGTACCTGGAGCAGGGTGACTAAAGAAATTGAATCTGGTAGCAACAGTCCACTTTCTTTGACGTCTGTGCCGGAGAAGCTTGGCATGGTCCAACAATCCTTCATTGATGGGTAAAGCTACTCACCCAGGCCCAGTTGCGTGTAATATAATCAACAGTCTAAGGTTTTCTTGGGCAACTTCTGCAGGAAAAATATTCTTCTGGTAAGGCTCATGTGGTGCCAGGAGGTGTACCTGGAGCCCTTATATTTGAAGGTTTCAGAGGTATGATTGGCTTTGCCAGTACTGAGGCCACTGTCTGAGTGGCTTGCATAGGAAAGTCTGGTGCCAACATGCAGAGTAAGTCTCTGGATCCCATAATTGCTGGAGGAGTTGTCGGTACCCAGTGGTTTCTGTGCTGGGGTCATTTGTACCTTAAGAGTAGATAGTACAGTAGGTACTTGCTTCATCAGTACCTATGCCAATGAGCCAATATAGATGATACTGGCAAGCAATGCTGTAGTGCTCTTGAAGTTAGCTTGATACCAAACAGCGTACCATTTCAGCTAAGGTACAATGGTGGAGTCCCCAACAGGTGTGTGAGGAATCCTTTCTGGGTCTTAAAATATAAATAAATAAATATATATATATATATATATATATATATAACACACCCCTATCTCATAGAACTGGAAGGGACCCTGAAAGGTCATCAAGTCCAGCCCCCTGCCTTCACTAGCAGGACCAAGTACTGATTTTTGCCCCAGATCCCTAAGTGGCCCCCTCAAGGATTGAACTCACAACCCTGGGTTTAGCAGGCCAATGCTCAAACCACTGAGCTACCCTTGAGCCACTGAGCTACCCGTGTACTTGGCGCGGTTCACCCCTGCCCCTGATACCTGCCCCTTCTGCGGCGTGAGGGAGACCCTGGCGCACATCTATCTGGAGTGCGCCAGGTTGCGGCCCCTATACCGGCTCCTCACAAACCTTCTGTTGCGTTTTTGGCTACACTTTTCCCCTCACCTCCTCCTCTATGCACTCCCTATCCGTGGCCCCACGAAGTCACGGGACCTCCTGGTCAACTTCCTCCTGGCCCTGGCTAAAATGACCATCTATGCAACCAGGGAGAGGAGGTTGGCCAATGGAGACTCCTGTGACTGTGGGGCTTGTTTCCAATCCTCTGTCCGCTCACGTATCCGGGCAGAGTTCCTCTGGGCGGCGTCCANGGGGGGGGGGGGGGGGGGGGGGGGGGGGGGGGGGGGGGGGGGGGGGGGGGCGGAGCCCGCCCACTTCCCGGAGACCCAATAGGTACCCTTGAGCTCTGAAGAGCTGGATGTCGTGGGGCCCTTAATGACTGGCCCAAGGACAAAAGACCAGTACATCTTTTCCCTCTATCAGAGGTTGAGGGCTTCAGTGAAGGAGCAGCTGAGTAGAAATAGCTGCCAGAGAACTTCTAGGAGGCAATGTACTTCACTTATCTGTTCAAGAAAGGCTTAGATTGGCGGTCAAGCATATATTCCTCTCCATGAGTAACCCCTGAGACAGGAGTCTCTTGATTTTGAAGTCTTCTTACAGAAAGATATGAAAACTGCACATTTGTCCATAACATGGTCATCACCTAGGCAGATGAGGCATCTAGTATGCTCATCATTAACAGGCAGGAGTTCCTTACAAGACAGACAGTTCTTAAAGCCCAGGGACTTATGCATGACTATTTGGTAGCAAGTATCACTCCAGGAACAGAAGTAAAAAAAGGAAACACTATAAAAGTCAAAGCTAACTACATACTAACTCACTATTTACACAAGAAAGGCTGCTGATATGCTCACGGTCTTGTGCGTTGAGGCATCACTGGAACTTGCAACCATGTGTTGTGAGAATAAACAGAGAGAGGTGGACAGCTGTCCCAACAGATACTACTGACCAAAAGCCCCTAGCTCAGGTGCACTGGGTGTACATGCACTTACAGTGAAATATATAGACATACAAGCAATCTAAGAAGAACCGGGATACTACACAAGGGTCTTTTAGATGTTCTTAAAAAACACACACTCAAACAGCTATTAAACTAGTCACATTTTGTTGCCAACAGATAATACATGATCTGCAGATTAATTTTCCACAGTTTTAAGAAATTGTCCACTTTTGCAGATGGATATACCTACACAGCTGGTGTAAGAGGATATACGCATTCAGCTTAATCCCATTACCAAATATAACTACACATTTGTGCAACAATTCAATACCATATCAAGCAGCAGACAAACAAATACAGACAAGGTCTTCAATTGCTAGATCTTTCCTATAATTCTCCTGATAATTTTCACTATGGAAATAGGTCTTCAAATGCCCCCATTTCCTTTTAGGATCATAAGGTCATATGAGACTGAACACTTATAAAGTTACCTTGTGTGCCAACAATCTCCATGTGAAGATGTGCAAGTCCACTGGCAGTGGACAAAGCTAGCTTTATCATTCCTTCCACAGTAACGGTATACCTGTTTAGGTAATCAAAGAGTGATCCATGCTCATGATAATCTGACACCAACCAGAGCTGAGTCCATGTACCATTGTCTGCAAAATAAGATATTAGATGTAAATAAAGTTGCCCAGCAAGCCAAATTGTTTTTTTTTATTTACCAACTATAAAGTTGGAGTTACATTTTATAATGAGCTCCATGTAATCAGGTCATTGTGTTTTCTATTTTTATTCCAACAGTGCCTGAAGGCCTCCTACAAGTGTTGGAGCAACTCTGTGCTAGACACTGAACAAACAGCATAGAAAACAGTCCCTAACCCAAACAGTTTACAATCTAAAAGACAAGACAAAGATCTAGGCAAACAAAAAAGTAACTTGCCAGAACTACAGTACAATTTTTTCCTCAGTTTTTCCCCTTTGTATAACACCCCCTCCCTACCTTGCCAACTTCCCCTGCGCCCAGCTGCTAGTCAAACTTCTTCAGTCCTTGATCATCCCAGTTGTCCTCCTTCCAGCTGTAAGCAACAGTCAGCTTTATTTTGGGAGACAAATCTCCAAATTATCAAAAACAAGCAAAGACCTGCTTTCTTGGCTGCTTCCTCTGCCTGCAACGAGGGCACATGTGTACAAGTCTGATTCTCATCTCAGGGGAGGCAGGTGGCTCACATGGCCCAAGTCTGCCATTATATACCTATTAGTCTCCTCCTCCCCCACCCACTCCAGACAGTAACACCAGTGCAAATAACGAGTTTCTGGATTCTACTGACCACTCAGTCCATTCTCCAGTTGAGATTTCCATAAGAGGGAAAAAACCCCAGAAAAATAAAAAGCAAAATATGAGTGGAAGGGGGGGGGGGGGGGGGAGAGAATAAAGGCCATTCTTACAATTAATGTTCCACATTCCTGGGACTTCTCTCCCCTATTCTAGAAGAAAGGGTTTAGAGACCAGGGCCGCCCAGAGGGGGGGGGCCAAGTGGGGCAATTTGCCCCAGGCCCCGCAGGGGCCCCTACGAGAATGTCGGAGGCTCCCCCCCCGCCTCCGCCTTCCCCCGGTGCCTCAGCACACCGCGTCCAGGAGCGGCCCTGGACAGTGCTTCAGCAGTGTGGCTCAGGCGGGGCCTGAGGTCCTCCCGCTCGGAGCCACGTGGTAAGGGGGCGGGCTGCGAGCTCCAGCGGGCCCAGCAGCAGGCGCTCCTGGACGCGGCTCGCTGAGGCTCTGGGAGAAGGGGTAAGCGGCATGGTAAGCCCCTCTGAGCCAGGCACCCCCCCAGCCCTGACCCCCAGCCCCTCTAAGCCGGGTACCCCCCAACCCCATCCCCCCACAGCCCTGACCCCCAGCTCCGAGCCCAGCCCCTCTGAGCCAGGCACCCCCCCCCGACCCCATTCCCCCCACAGTCCTGACCCCCAGCTCCGAGCCCAGCCCCTCTGAGCCGGGCACCCCCCCCGACCCCATTCCCCCCACAGTCCTGACCCCAAGCTCCGAGCCCAGCCCCTCTGAACCGGACACCTCCCCGACCCCATTCTCCCCACAGTCCTGACCCCCAGCTCCAAGCCCAGCCCCTCTGAGCCGGGCACCCCCCGACCCAGATCCCAACTCCCCACCCAGCCCTGGGCAAAAGTAGCACCACCCCCAGGCAGCGACAGCCCATTGGCACCAACCATCACCATCACCCAGCGACAGCCCATTATGTAATTGCAAATGTATACATACCATTAAAGCATTTAATGTTTTTAAATAATGTATTTTCAAATTATTAAAAATTAATTTTTCAATGTATTTCACTGGTTATTTTTTACATTTCCAAATACGTTACTATAGTATTGCAACTTTTTTTTATGGAAGGGGCCCCCGAAATTGCTTTGCCCCAGGCCCCCTGAATCCTCTGGGCGGCCCTGTTAGAGACAATGAAGGGACAACATGTATTGGTATCAAAGAATTAAGAAATGGCATTCCCTTTTCTGAGAAGGCAGAAGCACATAGAAATTAGAACACAGAACTTGGAATCAAGCAACCTGCTTGTTTTTTCATCACTGCCACTGGCTTGCTGCATGACTGTGGGCTAAACAGTTCTACAAGATGGAGATAATGCACACTCACTTTTCTCAGACCTGGAGATGACATGCACTAAGTACGTGCAAATTTGCCACAGATTTAGATCAGTGGACACCAAATACCAGGAACCTCAAAGATTAAAAAATAAAAAAAACACAGAAGGTACTGTATGAAGGGAATTCAGAATGTAAAACTGAATCTTCAGTCTTTCACTGGAATTTTTCCTCTTTTGACCCAGAAAGCAGAAACATGTCAGTTGCAAGACTTTG
Organism: Platysternon megacephalum; assembly: GCA_003942145.1. Classification (NCBI taxonomy): domain Eukaryota; kingdom Metazoa; phylum Chordata; order Testudines; family Platysternidae; genus Platysternon; species Platysternon megacephalum. Next base: position 338,853 of record QXTE01000206.1, on the reverse strand, counting down.
TTTTTAAACCAGACAAAGCAATCCTGCCATTTAATAGACTTCCCTAATATATTTAAAGTAAAACAAAAAAGCTCTTTGAATAGTGGGAGTTGTTCAGACAACTTTATCCTTATTGTAAAACAAACCCCTTTCTCTCCTTAAAAACCCCCCCAAAACCTACCATTCCTCAACATATTCCTATTATGGCAACCATACTCCGCACTACCTTTTGAGTATAAATTCTTCATGCTAAGGACTCTGTACATGACATATTTATAATATACCTGATCTTAATTCAAAAAGCATAGAAAGAGGGAAGGAAAGGCAAGAAAATAAAGGTCCTTATTCTTTCAGACATGCTGATGAACAGGACCTTGAAAGGATTCAGTTTCCAAAGAACAAAACTGAAATCTCAAGGAAAGGTACCAAAGTCTACAAGATTCTTAGAATCCTCTGTGGATATTAAGGGAGGCCAGAGGTTTTTGGCTTTCTGAGAGATTTTAAAAGTAGAAAATCTTCAAATAGAGAAAAAAGGAGAGAGCTGCATCTGTGTCAAACCACCAATTTCTGCTAGTGGAAAATAGTGAAGTCAGATCTTGCTATATTCATGCCAGTACCAATGCCAGCAAAGCTCTTGGTCTATGGTACCAGGGACAGTTAAGGTCCAGTCTTAACTGAAAGGTCACACAAATGTTTGGTAGAAAAGATATTAGAAATAATCAGACACCCTGACCCTTCAAAGATGGCCAAGAAAGCTTCCACCAGTTCTCTAGTCCTTCACTAAAAACAGAAGACCATACTCTTGATACGTCTATTATCTCTAAACCACAGGGGGAAAAATTGCTGTAGACAAAAACTTTTGTGCAGTCTTTACACCGTTTTAAGGAATGCAGAGGTTCATCTGTCTTTTCATTAAACAGGTTGGACTTGTTGAAGGGGAGATCCTGAATGGAATTTTGGACCTCTCTCAGGAAGCCCAATGACTGGAGCCATGAGTTCCTGCACATGATCAGCCCTGTGGCCAAAGATTGGGATGCAGTATTTGCAGCATCTGCCACAGCCTGGAGAGTGACACCTTTGCCACCAAATCTTCCCTCAGCCAAAAGGAACTGGAACTGGGTTCAATCTTCCATGGGGAGTTTGTCTTTAAACTGTGCAACCCTGGAGTAGGTGTTAAAATCATGTTTACAGAACAGAGCTTGGTAATTGGCTATATGAAATTGAAGGCCTGCTGAGAAGACTTTCCTGCCCAGGAGGTCCAATCTCTTTGACCCTTTATCCAACAGAGTGGATTTCTGAAAGTACAGGCAGCTGCAGAAAGAGCTCAACAGCAATCAGTGAATTAGGGAGAAGGTGGGAAAATAAAAGTCAGCACCCTTTGTCAGCACAAAGTAGCATCTTTCAGCCCACTTGAGATGGGGCACAAGATGCTGGGGAGTATCAGACCATTCTTGCCAGTTGTTCCAGTATGGCCTCATTAATTGGAAGGGCCACCTTGGTCAGTCCCCATGTCTAAGATATCCAGGAGTGTGTGTTAGGGATTCTGGATCTCTTCCAACAGGTTCTGCAAGTCATTAGCAACCCTCTGAAGGAGTCCCTAATATTGCCAGTGGTCATTCAGAGGAGAGCAGCATTCAGAGCAGCAGGATGACTGCATCGTCCTGGGATGAGGAGGCCCCAGTAACAGTACCAGTTCTGCCTCTCTCTTCAAACACCAACAAAACTGGCTGCTGAGAGGGGGAGGAGTGGCATGACTCCGGGTGCCTGCCATAAGGATCCCAGAAGCCCCAGCACAGCCAGAAAGAGGGATCCATCAGTCATGGTGGTCCCCACAGGAATAGATAAAAGGAGTGCCATGGGAGTTTATAACCGGGGGTGGAGCGGGGGGGATAAAAATGCCTCTGCTGTCTCTCCAGGTTGCTGCACCATCTCAGAGATACTGTTAGGGCTATCTCTTCTGATTCAGAGGATGGTTCCATTGGTAGCAGCGGTATCGTCAGTATGGAGATGCTGCTGTTCAATGGATTGGGATGGGGCCTCTCCTGCAACAGAGACAACAGTTCTTTCCCTGGGGTAAGAATGTTTCATAGGAGGACCAGGCCCAAAAGAAGTGGAGACTGCAGGCAATGGAGGAAAATATCCTCCAGCATTGCATAAAGAGTCTCTGTACGGCCCAGAGCCCACAGAGTACCCATAGACATGCGGGAAGGGCCTGGTTTGCCCCCCCGCAGCTGGCCTGTCTCTGTATTGAGAAGGCAGTACTGATAGTGCATCCAGACTAGTGCTTGTGGACAGGACTGGTGAGTGTCTCTCTGCACCAGTACTGTGGACACCATCAAAATTGACAGATCCCTCTTTTGCGCCTTACTCTCCTGTCTGGGGGTCTTCGGCACCAGTTCTGCAGGAATGGCTTGGTAACGCATTTCTTTTGGGCAATCTGCTGCAGGGATCTGTCCTTATGCCCATGGGAGTATTTCTTATTGTCATGTGGATCCCTGTGTACCGAGCCCTTGGGCTTTGGTGCTAGCAGCTTGGAGTACTTCAACATGGCTTGTGCTTGGACAGGCACTATTGGTCCGGCTGAGGGTGATGTATTGTCGGGGGAGGGGGTTCTCCCAGGTCTGGATCAGAGTGGAGCCTCAGTCTCCTCCATTAGGCACTTCAGACAGAGCCCTCAGGGCCTCTCGGATTCTGGGCAGAAAGGATTTGCAAATACTGCACTTTGCAGAGAGATGCATGTCACCCAAACAATAGAGGCATCATTGATGATCATTGCTATGGAAAACAAGCGAGAGCACGAGATGCAGTTCTTGAAGTCCGGGACCCTGGACACAGTCACAGGGATGACTCCTCTCCCCTGCCCCGAGCCCCTGCCTAGGTGGGGTAGTCTATTCTATCTACAAACTAGAATCCCTAAGAAATATAACTATTTACAATAGTTTTACAATAACTTTTACGGATTGCACAAAAGTGAAGGAGGACCCAATTCCGACTCAGGTGGAACTGGAGAGATGTTGATCTGTACTGCCCCTTATGCCCTCGGACGGAAGCACGTGGGAAGATAATGCACATGTGCGGGTCAACAGACACTGCTTGGAAGAATTTCCAGACTCGGACGCATGGCACATATGCATACCCACATGCTAAATACACATAGGGACCAGCACTCAAAGAGGAACCATTTCTTTTCAAGTATCATTCTTATGGGTTCTCCATTCTAGGTGACTACCAAGCAGTTCCCTTTATGGAGAAGGTGGCTTGGGAGTGGAGTCCAATATTAAAAAATGTATAGCCAAGCCAATGCAGCTTTACAATCGGAGTTTGAGTTACTGCATAGCACTCATATGTACAGAGGTCCAAGTTGTGGCTGTACATATTTCAATAGCAACATTTTTCAGAAAGTCTGTTGAAATAGAAATAAACCTCGTAAAGCAAGTTCTTCCTTACCACCTTTGTGAAGATTAGGATAAAAAGACCAGAAGATGAATGGGCTGGTTAATACGGAACTCAACATAATTTTGGTAAAAATGTGGGGTGTGGTCATAACGTGACTATCTTTGAAAAATATTGTGAAAGGGGAGTATGTCATAAGGACCCCCTATTTCCCCAATTTGCCAAGCAGATGTGATGGTTATCTGAAATGCTGTTTTCATCAATAAATGGAGTGAACAAGCACAATCAGTTCAAACGGTAATCTTGTAAAGTATTTAAGAACCAGATTGAGGTCCCAAACCAGAGTAGGATGTTTGAATGGGGAAAAGAAATTTCCAAGTCCCCTGAAGAATCTCATTGTCATTGGGTGAGCAAACACAGAATAAAACCTCTATTGGGGAATGGAAAGTTGTGATGGCTGACAGGTGGACCCCAATGGAGATCAGTGACAGATCCAAGAATTTCAGTTCTAGGATGTAGTCCAGTATTTGTGACAGCAATGAGATTGTTGGTGGAATGTGTTTGAGGTCACACCAGCAGCAAAAACGTGTCCATTTTTGCAAGTAAGTCTCGTGTGTAGACGGTTTTCTGCCACGTAATAGCACTTTTTATTTCTTTTGAACAGATTACAGGTATTTTTAATCTAGTGGACCACCAACCAGCCATGGTTTGAGGCAAAAACTCAAATTGGGGTTAAGGATCCTCCAACCTTCCTGGCAGAGAAGATAAGAGGCAGTCTGGAGAGTGATCAGGTAAGGAAGCATCTGTCTAGGCCAGGCCAGAACTATTTGAATAACTCTGGCTTTGTCCTTTATCTTGAGTAGAACTCTGGATATTAGAGGAATCTGAGGGAAAGCATTAACCCTGATGACCATGGAAGGTGAAAATGCATCCCCAAAGGATTGGTGACCCAGCCCACCTCGAGCAGAACTGAACACATTTCTTGTTTGTGGCAGTGATGAATGTGTCTGAGGGGTGCGCCACTGCCAAAATATGTGGTGAAGCACAATGGAATTGATCTTCCACTTGTGCTCTTGAGAGAAGTGCCTGCTGACTGTATCCACAGTCACATTCTGAGCTCCTGGCTTGTAAGCGGCTGTGAGGACAATCTGATTGCATATGCACCAATTCCAAAGCTTGACAGCTTTGGTGCAGAGAGTCCCTCCTTGTAGGCAGATATAGAATATGCACGACATGTTGTCCTTCGTGACCTTTATGTGTTTGCCCTGATCAGTGGTAAAAATTTGAGACTGACGTATCTGGGCGGTTGAGTTCTAGGCAGTTGATGTGCAGAATTTCCTCTTGAGGTCCACCTGTCCTGGGCTGTGTGGGTGTCCAAATGTGCTCCCCAATCTAACAAGGATGCATCCACCATTATAACATTCTTCAGCGAAAGGTGGGCAAAAGAGACTCGTGCATAGATGTTTTGAGGGTATTTCCACCAACTGAGAGATTCCTTCACAAATGTGAGTATGGAAAGCAGTGCATTTAGACTATATGCTCAGCAACGAAACAGTCCTGAACCACCTCTGAAGGTAAAGTAGTCTATACTTTATGGTCTATAATGGAACTACCAGCTGCTACGTCCCAACAGCTGAAGCCAGTCCCTGACCCAAGTTTGAGGGCTGATCTGGATTGTGTTGACCATGTCAGATAGACAGACTGTTGCTGCTATTGAACTGAGCTAAGCTCCTATGAATTCTAACCTTCGTAAAGGGATCAAGGTGGATATTTCTGAATGGTCAACTGTAGGCCCAGTTTGAGGAAGGTCTATGGCCTTGCAAGTTGCTAGTGAAGTGTTTTACTGGGAACAACTTTTCAGAAGCCAATCGCCTAGGTAAGGGAATATCAGAATTCCTCTCTGTGGAGCTGTGCCTCTACTACTGATATAACTTTCTAAGAGACCCGTGGGGCAGATTAGAGTACAAAAAGAAGCACCCTGTACTGACCGACAATAGATCATGACCCTTTTGTGAGATGGATGGATCATTATATGGAAATATACGTCCTGAAGGTTGAGGGCTGAGAACCAATACCCTTGCTCCAGTGATGCAATTATTGCTGCAAGTGTTACCATTTCAATTTTTTGTGCCTCCACAAAAGGTGCTGAATAGCCTTAAATCTAGGATGGGCCTCCAACCACCATTATTTTGGCACCAGGAAGTACCTGGAATAAACTCCTTCCTTCTATGCTGCCTAGGAACTGGTTCTATAGCACCCAAGTATAGCAGAGAGTCTATTTCTGGTCTTAGAAGGTGCTTGTGAGAGGGGTCCCTGAAGAGGGACAGGGCAAGGTGATTGGCAGGTGGAAGAGAAGTGAAGTGGATGGAGTACCCTATGGAGAGGATTTCAAAAAAATGCAACTTTCCCGTAACGATAAACTCCCAAGCTTGCCACAAGTGTTAAAGGCAGTTACTGAAGGAAGGAAAAACAGGTGAACCATTGCAGTTGGTATAAAAAGAGTATGGTAGCACAGGACCTTGATCAGAGTGTCAAAATTGGTGCTTACAGGTGGAAGGTTGTGAGGTCCAAGGTCCGGAAGTGAGTGGTTTTCTCCTTTGAAACCTCAGTCTCTTGCATATGGGTTCATATGATCCCTGGAAGCTTGAAAATAGGGCAGGATAAGATCTCTATGCTGTCTCGAACTTAAACTTTCTTTTGTGGGTAGGTGTATAGATCCCAGAGAATGCAAAGTGGCCCTAGAGTACTTTAACATGTGCAGAGATTCATCCATGCTGTCAGCGAAAAGTTTAGTGCCATCAAAAAGCACGTCTTCGACCACAGGGTGGGCCTCCTTTGGAAATTGAGAGCTGAAGCCAGAAGGCCCGCTTTAGAGCTATGGAACAAGCAGCAGTATTGAGAGGGCTGCAGAGATATTCTGGTGAGCAGCTGGCCTTCTGCAATAATTGCTTAGAACTGATCTAATAATATAATATATGGAGATATACCTATCTCATAGAGCTGGAAGGGACCCCGAAGGGTCATCGAGTCCAGCCCCCTGCCTTCACTAGCAGGACCAATTTTGCCCCAGATCCCTAAGTGGCCTCCTCAAGGATTGAACTCACAACCCTGGGTTTAGCAGGCCAATGCTCAAACCACTGAGCTATCCCTCCCCCCTATCTCTATTCTGCTGCTAAGACACTCAAAGAAGTTCAGCTCAGTATAATCTGTATGGTTGTACTTTGCCATCAATGCCTGGTAGTTAGCAATTCTAAATTGTAAAGTAGATGCCAAATATGATTTTCTACTCAACAGGTTGAAGTGCTTATGATCTTTATCATAGGGTGTAGATATAGTATAGTGCTGCCTTCCACATTTGTTATCCGCCTTGACCACCAAGAAAATAAAAATGTTGAGTCCTTAGAGGGGGACATAATATTTTTTATCCACTGTCTTGCACATTGGCAAAATTGTGGTCAGGGTGTGCCAGATAACAAGGCCCTCCTGGACTCTACAAAGGTTAACAGGCAGGGGAATGTGAGCAGATGAAGCTGTATGAAGGATGTCAGGAAGCTTATGATGTGGTTCTTTAATCTTCTCAAGAGATCTGCAAAGAATCTGCAACTCTTGCTAAACTCCGGCGGTTCCAGGACATCAGCCAGGGATGGTGGAGGTGGCATAACTGCTTCATCCAGGCAGGAAGAAGAGATGTTGACTGGTGGAGAGTCCTCTTCATCGGCCCGAGCTTCCTGTTCCTGAAAGGTTTCTTCCTGAGGTTCTGGTCTCCTAGATAGGGAGGGTGATGGAGGTTGTCTATGTCTGAGATGGGTAGTGCTTGAAGCACTAGTTACATGCTGGATAGGTCACCCAAGGGTTCCAGTATGGCCAAGTGGGTGGTGCACATGGCATGGGTGGAGACATCCATGGGCACTCATACCAGCAAGATTGTGGACATCTCTCACAAGTGATTTCAATTTCCTCAGAGACCTCTGGAAAAGAGCTTCTATAGAGATGGAGAGGAGAGTCTTGGACAGATATTTAAGAGACCGAGTCAAGCTCTTCAGAGTGATTTAGAAGAGGAGGATTCTGATGAAGCAGTGGAGCAACGGAAGAAACTTGAGCTAAAACTGTCAGTACTGGACAGGTGTCCAGGGATCTGGAGGACGTTGGTGCCAAAAGAAGACTGAAGCTGAGCAGTGGTGATTCGGGCATCTTGGACATGGCTAGGTCTTTGGAAAAAATGAAACTCCTGTGGTACTGAAAGTGTGGTTAGTATCATGTTCATGGCTTGAGCCGAAGTAATGGGAGCTGAGGGTACTGTGAGTCTCTAATGCTCTGAGTGGAGTCCAGATGGAGCCCATGCGATCTTCTTCAGTACTGAGTGAGTAGCAGTAGAGCTCTTTGTGATGCCCCGTTCCCCTGATGGTACTGGTGGCCAATCAGAGACTGACATTTTGAAGTCTTTAGGCTTAACAGTGCCCTGGGTACCTGAGGAACCACCAGCCTCCTGGGTACCAGGTCAGAGTCTGATGGGTGCTGAAGTAGCTGGAGTTATCAGCAACTGTGACTTCTTTGAAGCAGATTCCTACCTGGAGAACTTGGGGCATGGCCTATGGAAGTCTTATGAGAGGAGTCTTGGGTTTTCCTCTTAGATGTCCTCGAGGAGTGCGGCTCGGAGACAGTAGAGGTAGCCGACTTATTTGAAGACCAGCATATGGGGGGTACCCTGGCCAGTACCAGAGGCTGGGTGCAGCAAGCTCTTCATCATGAGGAACCAAAATTTGATTTCCCTGTTTTTTCTGGCTCTAGATTTTCATGCTAGACCAAAGGCACTTTTTGGAAACATGAAGTTCCCTGAAGCGAAAGATGCACCAGGAGTGATCATCACATACCAGGATTGCCTCCTGATACGATAGGCAGAACTGGGCATGCCCTTCCAGTAATGAAGCTCTGAGGAGGGGAGAAACTATCTATGGGGTAACAATCCTTAAAACTATTAATTTTTTTTTGAAAAAAATTAGTTTTAAACAACTACAGCTAGTACTACTACTAAAATAAACTACTATAAGAGCTATGGTGGCACAGCTGAGGTAAACTCAACATGGACAACTGCTAAGACTCTGTCTCAAGTGGAGGCAATTTAGAAGGAACTGAAGGCAGTTAGTCAGCACAGCACTATACAAAAGTGCGGAGCATGAGTAAGTAACACTGCTACATGAAATCTCCGATCAGAGGCGCAAGCTTCTTTCGAAAAAAGGGTGGTTAATGGTTAGATTTATTGACCGTGGACCTATTTTTCACATCACAGAAAATATTTGCAAGCTTATATTTTTTATATATATATTATATATTTCATCATTATCAGTACATCACCACAAGAAGGTAGAATGATAAGAAGGTTAATCTATGTAATTAGTCATCTAGAGGTTGGTCTGAAGCACACTAATCTTTTCCCCGCACGCCCACCCACCCCCAAGGACTTCCGTGTGTTTTCATAGTTAAAACTATTTTAAATTCTCCATTTCTTTTTTGAAATACTTCTGAATGGTTTGTACTCTTATTATGAGAGGTCCCTCACTTGCAATGGTCTCTTCACCCTTCCAAATTTTAAGTGAATGACTTTCAGATACATTTGACAAACTGAATGCAGGTTCTGAAAAACATATCGATGAACTCTAAGCAAACTTTGTACACTTCAGTTTTCCTTAGGGAAACTAATTTGAAAGGATATGTTAGGGACATTTTAGTATTTGGTATATTTAGCATCGGGCTTTGACTAGTTCTATGACAACTATGGAAAATGCTATGTTGATATTGCCTATCAACAAGAAAAGAAAAATCTATTCAAGAAAAAGATAGGAACTGTTTGACTTGGGTGTTTTTGCAAGTCTGAGAAGTTAAATGTTAAAATCTTCTAGTAATGCTTTAATAAAATCTAAGTCATATCTGGATTAGGTCTACACATCTTCTCAAAATAGAAGGCTGCCCATCCCTTGAAAGCCAAAACTTCCTTGTCAATTTTTAGGGTGTGACTTTTACTTATGTTACAGGAGCTGACCGTTTAATTACAGATACAGTCATATGATACTATATAAAAGGAAAGGGACAGCAGAGCTCAACTGGGAGTCGTATACTACTCCAAATGCAACTGTGGTGGTTAAATTTAATTAAAAAGGAGTAAATCTTATTTGGGGGAGTAACTGCTTAACTTGCCACAAGATAAGGAGGAGTGGAGGCTAAACAGCTTGCTGGGAGTGCAGTGAATTGTTGATACAATCATGGCTGTTGTACAGATGAATTTTGAATGTAGCAGAAAGTTAGAGCACAAAAATATGCATACTGACCATATGACAAGCAGATTTACAGAAATGGTTCAGTAACTATACAAAACTGAGTTGACTAGACAAGACAATTCCATTTAAATATAAGGCTTAGTATGTCTGTGTGCATTATACACATTATACATAATGTGCTGCCTAGTTTTGAGATTTCAGTTGATTGTTTTTTGAGGTAAATTGTATGACCAGTCATTAAAAAGTTAAATAAAACAAACAAATTTCATAAAACTCACATGTAATCCTCGACTACACTTGCAGCAACCTTTCCACAAGCATCAAAGAACATGAAATGTCCAGAAAGTGGCATTTGTATTTTCAATTCCCATGAAGAGTTTGAAATACGAGTACACACACAATCAATAAAAAGTGAAAAGTTATCAAAAGCTTACTAACCTTTATTGTCTGCCGCTATAAATCCAAGAATATTTTCATGACGTAGCATAACAGTTTGATAAATTTCTGCCTCACGAAACCATGAGCGTTCTTCTCTTGAAGAGAATATCTTCACTGCAACTTCTTCTCCTCTCCATTTCCCTCGCCAGACTTCTCCAAAGCGACCCTTCCCAATGCTTTCTTGAAGTATGATAGTCCTTGCAATTGTTCTTTGAACAAGTAATGGTAGACCTAAAAAAAAAAAAAAAAAAAAAAAAAATTTAGCTTAAGCTCACTCAACTGTTAATGGAAAAGATCTGTTGCTTATAAAGCAACAGATCTATAGTGCTTGCCTTGAGTAGTTAAGAGCTAGGGATAAATAACAGTCCTCCTCACCTTAGTTCATACAGAATCTAAATTAGGAGTTCAATTCTTTTGGAAGATCGGTCCTTTTAAGACAAGCCTTCCTAAACATTTATTTGTTTGGCAACCTTGAAAATACCAGCAATTACGAGTACCAAATGATTAAATCAAATTCTGAAGATGGATTTGTAACAAATAAAATGTGAAATTAGTTTCCTTTGAGTTTAAAGTTTTGAACTACTTGTGCATTATTGCATTCTACATTAAATATAGCCACCCGGGAAGACACTTGGGCATCATTCCGCAAAGTGGTTAAAAAAATAATAATGATGGGATGTATGAAGAAAGAAAAATCAAAAACATACCACTGCATTATTTAAGAGTGATTTTATGAAGAAAAAAATATACCCTCATCTATCAAGCTTCATTTCTAGTCACTCTACCACAAAACAAACTAGAAAAAAAAAGTCCTGAGAAGGAAAAGAAGCTTGAGACATTAAGAAACTCATTTATGAGCAAAGATCATAGTGGTTAGAGTGCTAGCCCACTCCAGCACAGCCTTCCTGTGTGCCCTTGGACAAGTCACTTAATCTTAGGTTTCACTATATGCAAAATGGGGATAACAGTTCGACACCTCCTAGACAAGGAAGTAATTACTGGTATCCCTGCCAACTTGACTGGTTAGCCCATTTTCAAGGCCTACTAGGTGTCAAAGTTAGAATCAAGACTCTCAGTTTTTAGTTATAGACCACTCTGTTTTATTAACGCAGCGCTGTGCTAATACATTCAGATAATGTGAGCACCATATAAGACTCAGACTGTCTTATTTATACAGATGAAAAAGGGGGGTGAACTTAACAAGAAAACAAAGGAAGCAAAGCTGATAAGTTTTCCTGGGGCCAGACACACATCTTATTTCCTTCTTAACTCTTAGCAATCTTCTGCTAATGTCCCACCATTAGCTTAGGTGCGAGTCATTGTTCTATATCTTAATGTTTCTCTTCCTGACAACTATATTTCAACATTCCCCATTCCTGCTTAAAGGAACATACAGCATTTCTTTAATCCATTCTATTTTTACAATATAATTCATTCTACTTTCACATAGGTTATTTTGGTTAGCGGGAGAAATTAATGGTCAGGGTTTTTTTTATTTTTATTTAATAAACACACACAACCTTGTTTATTTACAAAGAATGCAGGCAGACTATTCCTGTTGTATTCAGGGATATAAATCAGACAGCAGGAGACAGTTGTTTTGCTCACAGTTCCAAGTCTATTTCCAGCCAGCACTTCACCCAAAAGCTCTCTCCATTTTATTTTTGTTTGTGTCAGGATCATGCTACCAGAGTTTCTCTGGCTGCAAGGCCACGTTCACACAAGTGAATTCAGAGCGGCACTGCTGTACTGATGCAGCTGTGCCGCTATAAGATTGCTTGCGTAGCCGCTCTATGCCAACAGGAGAAAGCTCTCCAGTTGAAATAAAACCACCTCAATGAGCAGCGGTAGCTATGTCAGCAGGAGAAACTCTTCAGCCAATGTAGTGCCGTGCACACTACCCCTTATGTTGATAAAATTTATGTTGCTCAGGTGGTAGCGTAGACATGGCCTAAGGCTTCCTTGGGCACGTCTATACTGGCAGAGTTACAGCACCACTCAGAGACCGCTGAAGAGAAACCGCTGTTGTGTGTTTACACTGTCAGCTGCCTGTGCAATAGCATGTTCACACTTGCGGCACTTGAAGTGGTATTCAGAGCGGTGCACTCTGGGCAGCTATCCCACAGAGCACCTCTTTCTCTTCTGCTGCTAAGAGTTGTGGGAAGACGGAGGGCATCGCGGAGCATCCTGGGTCCTGTCCCAATGCCCTGTGATGCATTGCTTCGCATCCCAGCAATCCCTGTGCTTCTATCCACATTTGGTGCCATCTTTCAACTGTTTCTGCATTGCGCGCCCTGCCTCTTCAGGCTGCAGGAATGGATCCCGAACTGTTGACCAGTATGCTGCTCGCTATGACCAACAAGTCACGAGTGGCAGTGGAGTTATTCCTTAAACTACAAAGGCAAGCGTGTGACATTGATCTCGCCACGTGTAGTAGCTACGACACGAGATTGCTTGAGGCATTCATGGAGGTACTAACCACAGTGGAATGCCGCTTTTGGGCGTGGGAAACAAGCACTGAGTGGTGGGATCACATCATCATGCACGTCTGGGATGATGAGCAATGGCTGCAGAATTGCAGAGGAAAGCCACATTGGTAAGTCATGGGACTGTGTGATGAGCTCGCCCCAGCCCTGTGGTGCAAGGACACGAAAATGAGAGCTGCCCTACCGCTGGAGAAGCGCGTGGCGATTGCACTGTGGAGGCTGGCTACTCCAGACTGCTACTGATCGGTCGCTAACAAGTTCGGAGTGGGAAAGTCAACCGTTGGACTCGTGTTGACGGAAGCGTGCAGGGCCATTAATCGCATCCTGCTCCGAAAGACAGAGTCTTGGCAACATACGTGACATTGTGGATGGCTTTGCACAAATGGGCTTCCCTGTGGAGGGGCGATAGATGGCACGCGTATTCCAATTCTGGCACCAGACCACCTAGCACATTAATTGCAAGGGGTATTTCTCAATGGTTCTCCAGGCACTTTGGATCACCATGGGCGTTTCACGGACATTAATGCAGGCTGGTTTGGAAAGGTGCATGACGCACAGATCTTTCAGAATACTGGCCTGTTCAGGAAGCTGCAAGCAGGGAATTTCTTCCCAGAAGATCACCATAGGGGAAGGCAAAATGCCTATTGTGATCCTGGGAGACCCTGCCTACCCCTTAATGCCGTGGCTTATGAAGCCATACACGGGGCACCTTGACAGCAGCAAGGAGCAGTTCAACAGGCTGAGCAAGTGCAGAATGACACTTGAGTGCGCTTTTGGCCGTTTAAAAGCCCGCTGGCGCTGCCTCTATGGGAGGTTGGACCTGGCCTATGACAATATTCCTATGCTTATAGCCACATGCTGTATGCTCCATAATATTTGTGACGGGAAGGGTGAAAGCTTCACTCAGGGCTGGACCGCAGAGGCTCAGCGCCTGGAGGCAGAGTTTGAATAGCCAGAGACCAGGGCTATTACAGGGGTGCAGCACGGGGCCATAAGGATCAGGGATGCCTTGAGGCAGCAATTTGAAGCTGAAAGCCACTAATATTTATTTCTATGCTCTGGAGTGCAATGCTTGTAATGCTTGGTGCACAAGATGCAATATGTGGGTTTAACATAATTGTATGTTGCTTTGCAGGGCTCATTTTGCTTTCAATTAATAGAACAAAGATTGCTTTCAAACCAACACAATTCTTTTATTAAAAGACAACAACCGGAGGAGAGAGTCAAACAAAAAAAACAAAAACAAAAAAAAATCAGCACTGAGGGGGATGAAGGAAGGGAAGGTCCCAGGAGGAGGAGGGGTCCCAGGACAGCTAAAGATTTGTATATGTCCAGGTATCATATCCAACCTTCTCCTTTGGAGTACAATGCAGCGGGTACTGTACTTCAGCAGGGCCAAACTGCAGAGGGATGGGTGTTGAGTGCAGTGGGTAGTGCGAATCTGCAGTGCTGGACTGAGGGGGGAGGAGTGGAAAGCCACGGGTATAGACTGGAGCCAGGAGGTTGGTAAGTGTGTTGGCGGTGTGTGTGGGGTGCATGGGAAAGAGTTTTGCAACAGCGGCTGCAGGGGAGGGCGGGTGCGGTGCTGCTCGGTTTGAAAAGCTAGTATTGCCTGGAGCATATCTGCTTGGCACTCCATTTAGAGCCGCTTCGTGGCTTCATTGTAGCATGCGACGTTCTCCTTCTAGTCTCTCTTCTCGCTGTCCCGCCACTCCTTCAATTCCTGTTTCTCAGTGGCGGAGTGTATCATAACATCACGCAGAACGTCCTCCTTAGATCTTCTTGGCCGCTTTCTAATTCTGCGCAGCCGTTCAGCTGCCGATAAAGCGGGAGGCTGGGCTCCCAAGGTCATCTCTGTGAAGTTTAAACGCAACTTTTACAGAAGCAGTATTGTCTACAACACAGAGAACACTGATTCAGTGATTTAAAACACAGCGAGTACTCACACACACCTGTCACTAACTAGCTGATCCCAGGCAAGCACACATGAACCACAAGTCCCCCAAAATGGTGAGTAGCTGCAGGGTAAATCACTCTTCCCGGACCCTGCTGTACAAAGGGCACATGGCTCTTGGGGAGAGCCAGCACAGGGGGCGGGGGCTGATAATCTTTCCTGTCCCCACACTTTCCACAGGATGTGCTGCTGAGGGTGAGCAGGGACTCAAGGGAGGGTCTTCTCCAAGACTGCAGCTTCTGCTCTGGTCCCTATGCGGCTCGCATATGTGCAGCAATGGTCCCCCTCTACCCCGTGACAGCACAGTGGTGCGGGAAAGTTACCGTTAATGGGGCAAGAAACAAAGCAGCTCCGCCGAAGAACCTGCGGCAGCAGATTGCCAAGTATCTCCACGAGAGTTTCCTGGAGATCTGAGGCAGATTCCCATGAAGTGAGGGAGTCAATCAACAACCTGTTCCACCGCTCAGACTAGGCAGGTAGTGGGAGACACGCCTGCTTTCTGCAATCCTCCTTCCCCCCACCAACTTGCTTCAGCAATTCCCAAACTCAAATCCACTTACCAGGGGCCTCCTCTCCTGTTTGTACTTCACCAACATCTGACAGCTGTTACTGGCTAGCCTCCTCCGGGGTAGGAAAGAGCTCCTGGCTGCATGCATCTCGGACCTCCGAGTCATCCTCTGCCTCTGGGTCCCCCTTCCTCTCCTCCAAAATTCGTCCTCCTGGCTCGGTCCACTTTCGACTGGCACGCAAGTCTCCGAAGTATCCGGTGGCCCTCGCAGTGGAAGTGGGGTCACTGCCGAGTATGGCGTCCAGCTCTTTGTAGAACTGGCAGCTCGTGGGCGCAGCACCGGAACAATGGTTTGCCTCCCACACCTTGTTCCACAGCACCTTCACTCTGCACTGCATCTCGGTCATGGCCCCTTTCTGTCATGCATCGTGAAATCTGCCCATAGGTATCATAATTCCTATGGCTGGAGCGCAGCTGGGACTGGACAGCTTCCTCTCCCCAAATGCTGATGAGGTCCAGCAGCTCAAAAGCTTGAAGCAGGGGATCGCCTGATGCATGGAGCAGGCATGGCCACCTAGAAAGATGTGCTGAGACCACTGCACGTGTCACTGAGCAAACAGGAAGGGGACTTTCAAAATTCCAAAGAAATTTATGGGGTGGGGATGACGGTTGGTCACCTGAGGGCAGGGCAGTGGAGTTTAAACCGATGATCAGAGAGGCAAGAACAGGCATTGTGGGACACCTCCCAGAGGCCAATTGCAGCTCTGTAATTGACCACATCTACACTGGTCAGTAGCCCCGGCGCAGAAAGTTGTATGCCTCTCGTTGGGGTGGGGTTGTGGTTTTTTTGTTTTTTTTTTAATCTCTCACACACACACACACACCACGCACTAAGTGGCTTGGCAGTGTGTACACCTCGGGAGTTACTGCGCAGAAACTTGCCAGTGTATACAGGACCTGTGTTTCTTTTCTGTGCTTCTTGTGGCTTCTCTCACATGCAGCTGCAATCAAATCAATCCTCAGTAAAACCCCTCTGCCCACATAACTCAGTTTCTGATTGGTCTTGCATGGCCTGTGTTTTGGATAGTGGCTTTTATTGTTTCAGCTATTCCACAAAAGGAGCTTGATTGTCTTCTTACCTTTCTCCTGTGACTGATAGCTATTATGCCCAAAAGCATTAATGAGGGTTAATTCTCCCCACCCCATCCCTGCATCACACCCACCCTTGAATTGTATCTAGCATCTCAATGGAGTCCAAAATGGTGACATCCTGAATGACCCATTTCAGAAACATAAAAATGTTTACAAACTATAACTGATACAAGATTAATTATATACATTGTCGGGACTTTTCATATCACCTGCCCAAATTGGTTTTACTCTCAGATCGAGTTTCTCTCCCTACCCGATCTGACAAATGTGTTGTTTCAGAGAAATCTGTTAACTGGAATGGAATGGCCAGTCTCCATCCAAATGAGGAATCCATTACTGTCACCACTTTACAAACTTCAGTTTCTACAGCTACAGTCTCAGGATCTGGGGACATCTACACTGAAATCCCTAATCCCGATACCTTCTCAGATAGTCCTTATGAATTATGTTGATTAAATCCTGGGACCTGACTCTCTTACAGTACTGACTCTCACAAACAAAGTGGTGTGTAATAGGGTACCTCCAAGATTTATTCAACTTTGGGCTCCTATCCTTTCTTCTAGGATCATGGAATGAACCCCTCTTAAAAGTTTCTCCATGTGACCTTATTCATAGAATCTTTTCATTGTATCAGTGGCTATCGTCCCATTTTTCCTAGCAGAGGTGTGAGCTTCTTCAATTTTGGATTGTAAGGTTTCTGTGTAGTCCAAATTCCTTAGTTCCTCTTCAGTAATTCCACATAAGAGGTTTGTGGAGATCCCTGGCTCATACCAAAACATAAGGAGTGCTGGGGTCCACTTTGTAGTCATTGACGGGTGTTCTAAGCGCCATCACAAGAAATGAGATGTTGGCCCAAATCCCTTTGATAATGTCCTACAAAAGTTAGCCAGCTGAACTCCCAAAGTTCAACTGAACCTTTCCAACATTCCAGCAGATTGTGGGTGTGCTGGAGTGGTGCAGGTATTGTGGATCCCTAAGGAGTGTCACAGCAGATTTGAGAAGCTCTTTGAATTCTTCACCATATTTGGGTTCTCAGGTGAGTTGCTCACAGACCAAAAGAGAAACTTTGAATCCATTCACTAGAACTTCTGCTTCTTTCACAGTCTCTTGGCTCTTTATTGGGTAAGCTTTATTTTATGAAGTAGTCTATGGCTACCAACAAATATTGATTGCCTGAGACATAGTTGGGCCTCTACCAGTCTATCAACAGCAGTGCATTCCACTGGTGCAGATCTCCTGGTCTTAAGGGGATCCTTCTTTACAATGCATGAATCACATTTCCCCACACAAAATTTTCTGCATCCTGCCTGCATTTTACCAAATAAAAACATTCTCTTAGCTTGGCTATGGTCTTTGCAACCCCAAAAGGTCCAGCAGTTTTAGATGTTGGCAGTGCTGGTATTTTGGTCCCAGGATAGAAGAGACTGAAGGTAAGTGAGTTTAGTATCTTTTATTGGACCAACTTCTGCTACTGAAATACAAGATTTCAAGCTTACCCAGAGCTCTTCTTCAGCCGTTTTAGAGTCATGACAACCTCAGAACCTCCTTCTTCAATGTATCTGGTACAACTAGCTGATACCTGTATCCATCACGCACGGGTTTCTCCCTCGCCCCCATATCTTTAAACTCAAAGCTGTCTCACTGGACCTGAAAACTTTCACTGTGGCATTCTGAGGGGATACTATACTCCACGGTGGGCTGCATGTGCCAAATGATTTTCCAATCACATACTATTCCAATATTGGAATTCTCTCTTCGGGAAGCCTTTAATTCATCTCCTCCTGAGCATACACATTCCCTTGAAAAGCCAATTCCTTGCTATACTGCTTGGGGCAGCATTTGTAATCAACCAAACAAGACATCAACATTACCATGCTAGAGCCCAGACCTGTGTGTGACTGAAATCATAGCACTACAGTTTTGCCAAAGAGCCCCTTCATGATTCCTGAATCTGAAAAGCCATTGCAGGGATGCCTGCTCTGTCTGTACATCTGTGATTGTCTGGAGAGTTGGCCTGTTCTGCATAGCCTCAATTTTCTTCATCAGTGGAAATTCCCCCACTTTACTGATTGTGCGCCCAACCTAAACTTTTTGAAACAATTTACATCTCTTTGAAGTCAGTTTTAGATACAAAGCTGTAGGCTAATCACAGGCCCTTTGTAAATGTATCAGGTTTTTTTAAAAGGTCTTAGCCTACACCAGCATATCTAAATATAACAAAACAGGATGAGAGAGGAATGCCATCCAATACCCTCTCAAATGTGGCAGGAGTATTGCTTAAGGTGGACCCACAACTTTATATTGCCACAGGCCTTGTCCTGCTGTGAAAGCAGTTTTCTCCTCTGTCTTTTGGATCCATTTGCACTTGCCAATACATACTTTTAAGATCCAGTGTGGAAAACCAAATTGAACATGCTACAGCATCCAGGGTATCATCTGTTCATGAGTGATGGATAAGAATCCTTTAAAGTGACTTCATTTAGTTTTCTATTGCCTACTTAATCTGGTGCTACCTTTTTTCCCCTTAACTAGAACTATGAGTGAGGCCCGAGGACTAGGTGAAGGCTCAATTATGCCTTCCTGATATATTTCTTAAGAGGCCTGTAATGCCTCTTGCCACTGATAAAATTATGTGGTTTCATCCAGTATCAATCTGGTGCTGGACCAGTGCATTACAGCCTCATTGTTGGATTGGGAGAACAAGTCCTGATTCCTAAACAGAAAATCTTAAGACTGTTCTGTTGCTCCTCATTTAAACGTGCAGCACTGTGCAATAACTAATCCAAAAATAATTCTGAGAGCTCAATTTTATTCCTTTCCCTTTTATAGTTTTCTTCCAGGCCAGCAGTTACTACAGCCACTGGTTCATGTTTTGTAACCATAGCTCCTTTTTCACTATTTGCAGCTTGTCAGAAGCCATTCAGCAAGTAGTAGAGGATCCATACTTCACACCCACAAGTACTTCAGCTGCTAAGATTTCCCTGAGAATCTGGGTCTCAAAACAGGTCTGCACTCCATCTTTCCTTTGTTAGAACGCTACCACATCAGGTAGTTGATCATGGTTTCTGTCCCTGGAAGCAGGACAATTTTTTCACTGCAAACCAATTGGCTATAAATTATTTGCTTCACCTGGATCACATCCATAGATTGGATTTTCAAGACTTTTCCTGGCATCTACTAGTCATTGAAATGCACACAGATTATTAGCTCATCCATTATCTTAACTACAGAGGCTTCAAATTTTTAAACCCAATCCCGCTCCCTGCCCTCCCCATCCCATCTTCGGACCTCTGCACATTCCCCAGTCACTGCCTTTGGCAGAGACCAATTTGGTGGTTGTCTTGATCCATTTCCTAGGCTTTTTAGTGAGTATGGCCTAATAACTTGTTAGACTAGACCACTATCCCAGTGCATTTCACTGATTCTATTACATACTGATAGCCAAACTCCCATTATTGTTGTTAAACTGCCTAGAACTAAAGAAGATCTGTGAGGCTGATCCTTGTACCTCAAAGCTTTGCCCCTTCCTCTTGATATTCCCTATCTTCCAAACTAGGTGAGAAGCTTTCACTGGGGACAGTCTTCCCAGCTTCTATTTACAACAATCTTTTTTATGGCCAAAGTCTTTCACAGTAACTCCCCGGCCCACCCCCCACATCTATCTAAACGGTCTCCTTTAAGTCTTGCATTATTGTCAATTTCCCTTGTTTTTCACACCAAATTTATCACTTTTTCATAATTGTTCAAAAATGCCATGAATCAAAAATTAGAATCTCCTTTTCAGTCAGACAGAGTAGAGAGCAGTACTTACTAGGCTCCTGGCAATCAGCTTCCATCTTCCTCACTAGTGGCTGCTTCCTCTTCTGGTACACTGCTGCAAGGAAAGAGATTTGAGTTCCATGGAAAGTGCCACAGCTGTGAAATGATTCTGGCCTCCTTTCACTTCTCTTTATCTACAAGTCCAACTCCAGCTGAGCATCTATAAGCTGATCCTGGAAGTCCTCATTGCCTGGATATGACAGGAACACAAGCTTCTGTGGGTCCTCTACCAGTTCAGGAGGAGTCGCTTTTCCCTCTTCTTCTAGCTCTCAGCTGTGAACTGGCCATTTCAGATTGATGGCTGGCTCCAAACTGCGTATCAAGGGTTAGTACTAGATCTGGGTAACTCAGCCTCTTTTCTGAGACAAGTTCTGCAGCACCATTGGAGCTGGCTGCTAGAAACCTCCCTTTCTGTTAGCTCTCCCAGCCACTTGTTAGAGCTATGATGTTGAACTGAGGCAAAAAGCCTCCCAGGGAGTTTTTCCATCAAAGATTGTTTCAATTCAAATAATGGGGATTTTCACTATTTTACATCATCTTCTCCTCTCCTGAGCCCACCAGCACCGTGGCTTACAAACAAGGTAGAAAATGGATGAAGATATCCAGTCTTATTTACCAAAGTCTTCTGGCTGACCCAATTCCACATCTAGGTAGTTGCCTTCCACTGTGATCTGTGACACTTATTTCATAGCTCCTTAAGTCCTGGCTGCAGCTCATCTGGCAGTAAGTTCCAAGTTGGCCAAAGCTTTCCTGGCCTCCCGCATTTCATGGAAAACCTATCAGTAATCTCAATCCAATTTGCCATTCCAGACTAGGAGAATTGAAGATGGCTTGGACTTCCCCAATCTGTCCAGACCCAGTAGCTGTTGCTCCAGATTTAATCTCTACCTGCAAGTTCTCTCTCAGCTCTTTCTGGAAAATTTCCACATACTACTTTAACTCCTTTGGCAAAGTGTCCAGCCTTTTTTTTCTTTGGTTGTTAAGTTTCCAGTTCATGTTTAACTTCCTTTTGGCCATCTGATTTCTGCTACCACTAGCATTATTTGTTCCATTTTGGTTCAACAGGGATATCAGCTCGCAGTTTATCTCCTGGGAAACTGGATCCCAATCTTGCATCAGTGTGACCCCTTTTAAACTGAATGCTTAGCCAGTTTTTGGAATCTTGTACATTTTTTCCATTAGGAGGAGAAACTGATGGAACCAGGTATTTCTTTGTAAACAAACAAGATTAGGGAAAAGGGATAATGCAAACACAACAAGAATCAAAGAGAAGGAGACAGTTTCTTTGCTCACAGTTCCAAGCCTCTTTTCTGCCAGCACTTTACCCCCCAAAAGTGCTCTGCTTTGTCAGGGTCTCACTACCAGGGCTTCTCTGCTCTCTCCCTCCCCCCCCCCCGTGCTTGTGGTGTTTCTCTGACACACACACACACACACAGAGCTGCAATCAAATGAATCCTCAGCAAAACCCCACCACCCAAATAGCTTGACTTCTGACCATTCCTGCATGGCCTCTGTTTTGAGCTGTGGCTCCTACTATAAAGGAGCTTGATTGTTTCTTACATTTATCCTGAATGGGGGTGATTATGCCCACCAGCTTCAATGAGGTTTAAACCAACATAACTGTATATTTGAGATTGTGAGGCACTCAAATACTGGATAATGGGGGCCATAAATACAGTTCAACTGGTCAGATTAAACTAAACAGGCTCAAAGGCAGGATAAGGGGACAGGATAGTGGCATAAAGAAAATATGACCAGTAACAAGAAGGAAATCTGGGTGCTCCTGTTACCATTCTCAAAATGCAAGAACACCACAACAAGTTTAAACATGTAAAGAGTGGAACTCATTACCACAAGATGCCAATGGCCAACTAAAAGTCAAGAGAGGATTACAAAAGTATATGGACAATGAGAACATCCAGTCACATAAGTTAGGGGATTTTACAAGGGTACAGTCTCATACTTGGGGTATAAACCACCCAGAGTTGGGGGTTATTAGGAAGCTTTCCCTGTTAGAGAGTTACTCCATAATTGTAAATAGGAGACTTGTTTGCCCCTTCCTCACCTATCTGTTATTGGCCATTGCTCATTCATGATAGTACACCAGATGCTCTAGTGGTCTGACTCAGCATGGCAATTGTGTGTTATGGATGAAACCAGAGGAGCCATACGCAAATCTTGGAGCCACTGAGCAGTTCTCATGTATATTCTTGTTCCCAGAAGCAAATTAAAGTATCTCTCCTGCCACCAGTCCCTGGTCTTTCAAGGGTTAAGTTTGGCACCAGAAATCCAAGTGAATATTTTCAACATGGAAAAAAGACCCAAAAAGGTAAGTGAGGCAGAAGAAAAATTGGAGGGCTGTTCCAGATCAGTAGACAGTCACTCTATGGGAAGACCAATTAACAGTCAAAATAAAATTGGCCTTCATGGAGTGACTCTCTGCCAATCCAGAGAGCTGCGGGGAAGTAGCAAGTAGGAGGAGAACAGAGGGAGGGATAGCCCAGTCAAAGCAACTGAAATTATAGAAAGCCAACATATTAAACATTGATACCACGGACCAAGAGACTGAAAAAAATCTTTATGGTTCTCTCCACAAGTTTTTGTTCTTCTCAGCCCCCAGATTCCAGAAGGTAATCAGTTTAAAACAAACACAAAAATACCCAAACTAATGTAGGGTTTGGGATTTTTTTTGACAGCCATCTTGACCGAACTAACTTGGACATTTATGGGTAAGATCAAAATGAATGTGTTTTAATATATTATTTTACGCAGACACACACACACACACAGTCTATTTGCAATTATACCATGACTTTTATTTTAAACTATTATGAGAATGAGAATTAAGCATAAGAAAAGATTTAAGTGACCTATTCCAAGCAAACTTTGTAAAGTTAAAATCCAAATGAGCTAGTAGAATTTGATAGAGATATGCACTATAATCCCAAAGATGATGTGCTGTTTGCCCGTAATTGTAGCCTCTTTATGATAACATCAGAGAACAACGTCTAGGTTTGATGCTGAAATTAAAAAGTACTCCCAAAGTCTGCTACAGTAGGGCTCCCCTGCAGCTCAACCAGTAGTCACACAGGTGAGTATATCCAAAAAGATGCTCCTTCAGATATGGAGTGGAACAGGGGTCTCAAACACGCGGCCCGCGAGCTCCTCGCAGCCCCCCACCCTCCCCCAGCGTTTACCTAGAGCGGCTCCAGCCTGACGCGCACCGGGGGCAGGGCAGGCTCCCTGCCTGCCTTGCCCCCGCTCCGGGAAGTGGACGGAACCTGGGGGAAGAGGGGCGCAGGGGTGTGTGTGGCTGTTGCTTCAGGCACTGCCCCCAGCAGCTCCGATTGGCCGCGGTTCCCCATTCCCGGCCAATGGGAGCTGCTGGGGGCAGTGCCTGAAGCAACAGCAATACACACACCCCGCGCCCCTCCTCCCCCAGGTTCTGTCCGCTTCCCGGAGCCTGCCCTGCCCCCGGTGCACATTGGGCCGGAGTCCACCCCTTCTGCAGCCGAACCCCCTGCCCTGAGCCCCCTGCCGCACCCCTCCTGCACCCTGACCCCCTGCCGAGCCCCCCGCCCCTCTGCCCTGAGCCCCCCACTGCACCCCGACCCCCTGCCCTGAACCCCCCGCTGCACCCCACACCCCTCCTGCACCCCAACCCCCTGCCCTGAGCCCCCTGCCGCACCCCTCCTGCATCCCAACCCCCTGCCCTGAGACCCCTGCTGCACCCTGACCCCCTGCCGCACCCCACACCCCTCCTGCACCCCTTGGGGGCAGGAAGGGGGAGAAGTTGGGGTGGGGATTTCAGGGAAGGGGTTGGAATGGGGGCAGGGAAGAGGCGGGGCAGGTGCGGGGCCTCAGGGAAGGGATGGAGTGGGGGTGGGCGCCCAAGGGGAAGGTGTCAGTAAATGCGGCCCTCGGGCCAATGTTCTAGTACTCATGTGGCCCTCGTGGTCATTTGAGTTTGAGACCCCTGGAGTGGAACGTAGAAGCAATCTATTCTTGCTCCCCTCATCAATTCACCCTCAAACAATACACAGGCACACTTGCAAATCTTAATAGATTATTAAACATGGCACCTTCAAAGAGCATGGATATATCAAATCAACTTCTAATCAATTAAAATAATTTTACATTAAAAGTAGTAGTTCTAGCTTTCAATTAGTTTCCATTCTCTGTTGTTTATCCCTTCTAACAAAGATGAGAAATGATTCTTTACTGATACTGTCCTTTTTCATTTAGCAGACGCCCCTGCGTGTACACATACATACACACTTTAAAAAGGAATTCAACACGTTAAGTATCATTTACATAAATATTGAGACCAAGATGTGATCCTATGTTTTTGAATAAGCACAGTTTTGGAGATAGCATTCATTCATTCATTCATTCATTCATTCATTCATTCAACTGCTGCTGGAGTGCCAACAGTGGAATACAGGACTTGGTGTAGGAACATAGTGGCTCTTCCCAGCCTCATTTGAAAACAAAAAAGAAATTAGTTATATATGCCATGAAGCACATAACACCCTGTAAACTTTCAAACATTTAACTTGACAGTCAGTACAGCTTTCAATAACTTCAGAACTTCAAGTTTTGGAAGTCATTTCCACGTGAAGAGCAAATCCTTACTTCCTCTTTATCTAGATAAGAAGCGCCTCAACCCTTACATGAACATAGCACCTCTGAGGATTAAAGGTTAATTCAGTCTCCATGCTCAAAGTCAAACACTGGCCTCCCCTGCTGGAACTGCCAAAAGGGTGCTGAGAGGTTACCTGCTTATTTGAACTATACTGAAATAGAGCCGACTCATTTCATACAGATACTGGATACTAATAATTTTTTTTCTACTGACCTGGCTGAAATCTGAACTAATGATTTTAAAAAAAAATTCAGTAGTGGATTAGCACAGAATTTTTATTTTGAAATATTATCTTGAGAAACACTTCTACACAAAAGAGTGGTACATTTGTGTTAAAAGTTCACTATATTTCTGGTTGCCTGTGAGGTTAGCAGAGAGGCTAAGACTAAATGAGCATATAGGCCACTACTCTCATCCCCTTGAAATGATCTTCCTTCAAGTCAGAGCGGAGACATTGATAAGAGTGCTTGGGTAGAAAGTCTGCATTATTGCACTCCATGCCGAACCTATTCTAGACATAAAGGGTTGTCAACACACCACCCCTTTCACAAGTAGTAAGTTCTCTAAAATATATTAAGTGGTACTGGAGAGACAGTGCTGAGAATGTGCTCTCACAGCAACAACTAATCAAACAATCATTTTTACAATTTAGTTGTGTTGCTATTTACACCATCAGAATTCAGAAGTGCAATCTATTTTCTAATAAAGATGTTCTCTGCCTTGATGTTATTTGGTAATGTTTCTGAATGCTGAGTCAAATGAAATGCTGATCAGGAGATTCAGACATAATAGCATCACTAACTCATCTAGTGCCTTCCCCTACCAAAAAGTTTAAAAATATTAACCTTTAATCATATGAAACGCTAAAACTAATTATGGAATATTTATTCCAAATTACTCCTATGCAAACCTGTTAAAAAAAAAAAAAAGTGTGACCTCTCTTACTCATTTCTCATATAGACATTCATATATCACATTTGAAAGTTTTCAACTAGACATTTTACTAGAGTTTAAAGATTTAGGCCATATCTGCACTACAGCTGTTAAGCAGCACAGCTACAGCTGCATCACTATAGCACCATAGTATAGACACTTCCTATATTAACTGAAGGGGTTCCCCCCCCCCCCCCCATTGATATAGTTAACTCACCTCTCCAAGAGGCAGTAGCTAGGTTGACCAAATAATTTTTCCATCCATCTAGCAGCATCTGCACTGGGAGTTAGGTCAACCTAACTACAGTGCTCAAGGTGCAAATTTTTTCACAGATGAGAGATGTAGCTAGGTTGATCTAGGTTAAGTTTAGACCAGGCCTGAGTCACATGAGGCAAGACTTTCATCAACAGATTTACAAGTATTAGAAATAAATTACCTGACCCAGAGCCAGATGTAGTCATATCATAAATTAAATCTTTTAAAGTAGTTCCTTCTGATATAAAAGGGCGATCCAATGAGGGATCTTCTTCACTTGGTACACGATGATGAATGACAGTACGATTATGGCAGATATACAGAATCAACATTAGTGAAATGCAAACAAAACAGACTGGTCCAGCAATGATAGCTGCCAATTCCACAGGTCCCAGATTAGAAGAGGATTCTCCGGAAGTAGGGACTAAAAATGGAGGTAAAAGAAAGGAAAGTAATGTTACTATATTTAATAGCAAATAAATTTTTAAACAAAGGGTTCATTTTTTAGTATTTGTGACAGAATATTGCATCGGATAATGGTCTTTGAAGAATTCTTTTAATGCATTTTGTTTCAGTAAAACAACACGGTCTTAACTCAGCTCTTTGAGAGTCATTGGTATATAATATGGAGCCTGAAGCTGCATACACTGAAGTACAGGGCAGTTAGAAACACACACACATTTGATGCAAGCCATGAAGCATTATGATACAAGAGACTTCTTAAGTACTATTCTGTACTTTGTGGTTTATTTCTTGATCTACACCTTCAAAATAATATTTAGGAAGCCTGATGGATACTCTGGTCTGCCCTCATAGAATCAGAATCATAGTTCTGGAAGGGACCTCAAGGGTCATCTAGTCCAGCCCCTTGCACTCTCAGCAGGACTAAGTATTATCTAGACCATCCCTGACAGCTCTTAAAAAGTCTCCAGGGACGGAGATTCCACAACCTTCCTAGGTAAGTTATTCTATTCCAGTGCTTAACTAAACCACCCTTTCTGCAATTTAAGCCCATTGCTTCTTGTCCTATCCTCGGAGTTAAGGAGAACAATTTTTCTCTCTCCTCCTTTTTAACAATCTTTTATGTCCCCTCTCAGTCTTTTCTTCTCCAGACTAAACAAACCCAATTTTTTTCCAATCTTCCCACATTGGTCATTTTCTAGACCTTTAATCATTTGTATTGCTTTTCTCTGGACTTTTTCCAATTTGGCCACATCTTTACTGAAATGGGGTGCCCAGAACTGGACACAATACTCCAGTTGAGGCCTAATCAGCGCGGAGTAGAGCGAAAGAATTACTTCTCATGTCTTGCTTACAACACTCCTGCTACTACATCCCAGAACGATGTTTGCTTTTTTTGCAACAGCATTACACTGTTGACTCATTTAGTTTGTGATCCACTATGACCCCCCAGATCCTTTCTGCAGTACTCCTCCTTAGGCAGTCATTTCCCATTTTGTGCGTGCGCAATTGATTATTAATTCCTAAGTGGAGTACTTTGCATTTGCCCCTATTGAATTGCATCCTATTTACTTCAGACAATTTCTCCAGATCATTTTGAATTTTAATCTTATCCTCCAAAGCACTTGCAACCTCTCCCAGCTTGGTAGCATCTGCGAACTTTATAAGTGTACTCTAACTAATTAAGATATTGAACAGAATGAGACCCAGAACTGATCCCTGCAGGACCCCACTTGATATGCCCTTCCAGCTAAACTCTGAATCACTGATGATTACTCTCTGGGAACGGTTTTCAAACCAGTTAAGCACCCACCTTATAGTAACTATCTAGATTGTATTTCCCTAGTTTGTTATGAGAAGGTTATGCCAGAGCCTTACTAAAGTCAAGATATCTCACATCTACCACTTCCCTCCCCAATCCACAAGGCTTGCTAACCGTCAAAGAAAAAAAAGCTATCAGGTTGGTTTGACACCATTTGTTCTTGACAAATCCATGCTGTTACTTATCACCTTATCTTCTAGGTGTTTGCAAATTGATTGAGCCATTATCTTCCGGGTACTGAAGTTAAGCTGACTGGTCTGTAATTCCCCGGTTGTCCTTATTATAGATGGACACTGTATTTGCTCCTTTTCAGTCCTCTGGAATCTCTCCCATCTTCCATGACTTTTCAAAGATAAATCGCTAGTGGCTCAGATATCTCCTCAGTCAGCTCATTCAATATTCTAGGGTGCATTTCATCAGGCCCTGGTGACTTTAAGACATTTAACTTGTCTAAGTAATTTTTAACTTGTTTTTTCCCTACTTCAGCCTCTGATCCTACCTCATTTTCATTGGCATTCACTATGTTAGACATTCAATCGCTACTAACCTTTTTGGTGATAAACAAAAAAGTCATTTAGCATTTCTGCCATTTCCACATTTTCTGTTATTGTTTTCCCTCCCTCATGTTTACTTGTACTCAGTTTAGTTTCCTTAACCTTTATAATGAGCTTCATTTATTTTGTTGGAGAATTACTTTAAAAAACAAAAATCTTTACCTGGCGTTGGAATTTGAAGTTCTCTTTTATTGCAGTAGTCTGTGACACAGCAGTAAGGCGAAGTAATAACTCCATCCTTTGATGAGAGGGCACAAACAAATGGCCTGTCTCGTGGAATCAGATCAACTTCTGCTATGCACATGCTATTGTGTATGAGTTTGTCTTGAGCCCGTGTTACTGAGACAAAGCAGAGCCCATCCGTCACACATGTAAAGTTGTCTTTTGTACAGAGATGGCAAAAACACTGTAATGCTGTATTAAAAGAAAAGAGGTTGCAGTAGTTATGTTAAGCAACGTTAGAACTATGAAACTGACAAAAACTAAGTGGCAGAAACATTTTCCCTTATGCCACTTTTCCAAGCTATGTACTGCATCATAACACAAAATGCAAATATGATTCCTCTTAATAGGCTAACAAAATAAGGGAGCGGGAAAGAGGATAATAACAGGAAGCTTGCTTCAACTTTGACTATGTATAGATGAACGATCTTCACACACACACACACAACACCCTCCAAACAAAATAACCACACCACAGATACATTCAGGTCATGGGTGTGGGAAGTCTACTAAAAAATAGAAAGTGAACTATTTTGAAGTTTACTGTAATGCGTACTACAACAATGTATCACCTAAAGCATTAAGGACCCAATCCTGCTGCTTCTGAAGTCAACAGGAGTTTTGCATTTGTTTCAATGGAAACAAAAGCACATCATTAGTGTGGAAGATCCACCACGCACTGTTAGCCACATCATGCATTAAAGGAACATTGTTTTTCCCAACAATTTATATGCTCCTCACCCAAGGGGCTAAAGTTCTTAAATGGGAGTTGGATAAGGGCTTTAAACTCAATGGGATCACTCCTTTTGACTTTAATGGGAGTTAGATTGGGTCCTCGCTGTGAGGCTACAGAAGGAAACTTCCACATAGAATCATAGAATATCAGGATTGGAAGGGACTTCAGGAGGTCATCTAGCCCAATCCCCTGCTCAAAGCAGGACCAATCCCCAAACAGATTTTTGCCCCAGATTCCTAAATGACCCCCTCAAGGATTGAACTCACAACCCTGGGTTTAGCAGGCCAATGCTCAAACCACTGAGCTATCCCTATGAAGCCACTAAATATTGTGCCATCAGTAATGGATACTGGGGAAAATAAACCATTAGCTTCTGGGCACTACAATGGCACACCTATAGTGCTATAGCTATGCTACTATAGCACCAGTAGTGTAGACAAAAGGCCTTTCCCCCCTATGTAATGGTAGATAGTTTGACTGAAGCATATGTACACACCTGGGGTTAGGTTGGCATAACTAGGGCACTTCAAGAAGCCTACTATGTTTATGCATGGAAGGGCTACAGCGGGGGAAAAAATGCTATTGACCAAAAGACAGCCAATTAAAGAAGAGAATTCAGTATCAACATCCCACTCCCATCTATTTGTTGGGCGCGTATGAGAGACAGTGAGCGCACGCTACAGGTTCAAGTTTGTGCCTCGGATAACTTTTCTCTTTAGGTCCTCCCAGGATCTTGCCAAGGAGCTCCAGCAAAAAGAGGTACGTGAGGAATTACTATTTCAAAAGTAAAAAAAAGTTTAAGTTTGATGCCATCTGTATAAAAAGACACAATGAAGGACAAAAACAAAGGATCTTTGCTTGCAAGCACACCTTTAATGAAACATGCAGTTGTCTCAATTACACCAGTTAGTACAAGTGAAAGCTTAAAACATTCATGGACAAAATCCAAAGGGTAGAAGACACACCAAGTAGTAATGAAGAGCAGGGATCGCCGAGGTGATAGACAACTAGAAAAAACTGAAGCACTGTGCCTTGAAGTATTCCTCACTTCTCTTCAAATGATACACTCACAATGTTTAGTTCTGAAGTGTAAAGTATGAAAGAGAATTAAAGTAAGTGCATTAAAATGTATGGGACTGGAGGGATTGATCATTCAAGAAGATTAAAATAACTAAGGACCCAATCCGATCCTCTGCCCATGGATCTCATCCCACCTACAAGGAGGGATGCTGGATGCTTCCATGGCAGTGTTCCCATCTTCCCCTGAACAGCATAAAGAACTTTGGGTGGTAGGGGAAGATGAAGGGAGAAGTAGATGGAGCAGTGTTCCCTTCTCTCCCTGCCTCCCCCTCCCACAAGCCCTAGAGATTTTAAAGGAATGGGAATACAGAGTCTGGGCATTATCTTTTCCACCAAACTTCTTCCAAGGTAGGGAATCCCGCTTTAAAAGGAGTCAAGTGCAGCCATGGACAAGGGAGGCCCTATGGTAGGAAAGACGGGAATCTGAGGATGCCCTGAAATCCATGGGGGTTAGCCCTGCAGGTCAATCCAAGGGAAGGTTTACAGTATGGCAAGAACTCTGTTCAGATTTTTCCTCTCCCTTTATCTCTGCTTGTACATTTCATCATAGGATGAGGAGATCTGGCTCCAAATATATACAACTTGGAAAACAAGAAACTGAGAACAAGGTCTAAAAACAATATAAAAAGGGTGTAAATGCTAAGGAGTTTAAATGATTTGTTTAGGATAGACCAAGGCGACGCAAGAAACTGTTACTAACCTTTCCATAACTGCTGTTCTTTGAGATGTGTTGCATGCGTCCATTCCACTGTAGGTGTACGCATGCTTCAGTGCACAGTTGGAGAGTTTTTCCCCCATAGTAGTATCTATCAGGGCAG
Organism: Platysternon megacephalum; assembly: GCA_003942145.1. Lineage (NCBI taxonomy): Eukaryota > Metazoa > Chordata > Testudines > Platysternidae > Platysternon > Platysternon megacephalum. The sequence goes on along the minus strand of QXTE01000206.1, from coordinate 307,825 downwards.
CACAAGCACCCTACACTGCCTCATGCATGCAGGCATAAAGGGTGGAGCCACTCCTAACCCACCTCAGTTCCTTCCAGAAAGATGCTGATAGAAAGGGGGAAGAAAAGCGAATCATAGAATGGACATGTGAAACACATTTAGAAGAGCAACAGTTACAAAAAGGTTAGTAATAGTTTCTTCTTCTGTGAACGATTGCACAGTCTCATTCTACTGTAGGTGACTCACAAGTAATCCAAACTGGAGGTGGGCTTGGAATCTATAAGAACAGGGATTGGAGGAACACTCGTCCAAAACTGGAATAATCTCTAGACCACTGAAAGATTGCATACGAGGCAAAACATATGACTAATGATCAGGATGCCATTCTGCAAATTTCTAATGTGGGAAAGTAATCCAAAAAGGCCACAGAATCTTCTGAGGACCTAATCAAATGACCCAATGCTCTATCCCGATGCATCATGTTAGCCAACTGGTAACATAACCAAATACAAGTGGATAGTCAAGTGGATAATGGACAGCCTTTCATTGTGTGTGCAAACATGATGAACAGCTGTGTCAAAGACCCAAAAGGCTTAGTCCAGTCCAGATTAAAAGAAAACTTGAACATCTAGAATATGAAACCTCTCCTCACCTTCACTGAGCTTTTTCTCAAAGCCTCATTAGTTAATATGAAAACTGGAAGCCTCCTTAGTTAGAAGCCTTGGGTGAAGATGAAGGTAAACTTTGTGTAGAAAACTGTATACGAGAATCTGACACCAAGCACCCTCAATTCCCCCACTCTTCTGACTGACATAACGGCCACCAAAAATGCCACCTTCATAGAAAAGTGCAATATGGAGCATATCACCAGATGCTCAAAGGGGAATCCATCAGCTTGGCTAAGACTAGATTCAAGCTCCATGAGTAGGGACCTATCAAATTCACAGCCATAAAAAAAAAAAAAAACAAACAAACAAACACACACCTCATCCCAGACGGTGAAATCTGGTCTCATGTGTTTTAATCCTATACTATACAGAATTAACAGGGGAGACCAGCGTTTCTCAAATTGGGGATCTTGACCCAATTAGGGAGTTGCAGGAGGGCACAAGTTATTGGGGGGGAAGGGGGTCACAGTATTGCCACCCTTACTTCTGCGCTGCCTTCAGAATTGGGCGGCTGGAGAGCGGCGGCTGTTGGCCGGGCACCCAGCTCTGAAGGCACTGCCCCGCCAGCAGCAGCACAGAAGTAAGTGTGGCATGGCATGGTATTGCCACCCTTACTTCTGTGCTGCTGCCTTCAGAGCTGGGCAGTCGGAGAGTGGCGGCTGCTGACTGAGGAATAATGGAAGGCAGAGTGATCATTCAGAATTTCAATTTCTTTAGGAATTTGTTTAACTCTCTCAGATCTAAAGTAGGCCTGAGAGCCCCCTCTCTCTTTGTTCAGGAAGTATCAGTAGTAAAAACCCTTTCCCCTGAGCAGAGGGACCTCTTCTGTAGCTCCTCCAAGAAGTGACTGTACTTCTCATAACACGGCATTGTGAAAGATGTCCCTGAAGAGGGACAGGGAAAAAGGCAGGGGGAAATAGAAGGTTGTATCCCACTTCAACCATCTTTAGAACCCCATGCATCCAGTGATATGGGCCCNGGGGGGGGGGGGGGGGGGGGGGGGGGGGGGGGGGGGGGGGGGGAGGAGAGAAGAGCACAAATAATCAAGGAAGGAAATGATGGCACCTTTCTTAATTTTAACAATTGTAGGGTATTCTTAAACTGGTACTCTGTCCTTGACCAAACCATCAAAATGCGTGCTTGGAGGATGCAGCCTGCCTCAATGTACTGGAGCAGATGATGGTGGATGTCTTTTGTAACCTGTACTCTTCCTCCTTGACAGGTCCCTGGATTCGAGGTACAAACTCCAGAAATGGCTAGGTCCGATGAGGATGGAAGAACTTCTTTGCCACCGGAGTATAAATTCCCAGGGACTTCAGAGTTGCTCCGAAGTCCTTGAGACTATGCAGATCCTCATCACTCTTTCTGGAGAAGAGTGACAGCCTCAAAGGTGAGGTCCTGGATTGTCTGCTGAACCTTTGGGTTAAGACCAGAGGACTGCAACCACGAAGACTGTCACATAATAAAGGAAGAGGCCATGCAGCGAGCTGCAGAGTCTGCTGCATGTAGATCAGCCTGCAGAGCTGTTCTGTAAATTAACTTGCCTTCCTCCACCATCGCCTGAAATTCTTGTTTTGTCTCATCTAGAAGCTTGTCAAAAACTTCAAAATTGCATATCACAGGGTAAAATTGTAGTGTCCCCGCAGAGCTTGTTGGTTTGCAATATGAAGCTATTACCCTCCTGTGGAATAAAGCTTCCTTCCAAAGAGGTCTAGTTTCTCTGCCTCCTTTTGTTTGTTGGTGTCAATGCATCTCCCTTTCATTGGGTGCCGATACTACCAGAAAGCCCAAAGGGGGATTGTTGTAAAAAAAAAAAAAAAAAAAAAAATTTGAACTGTTAAGAGGGGATACAATACCTCCTTTCTGCTCTTTTTGCAGTAGGTGGCAGAGATGGAATCTGCCATAAAACCATAGTAGACTCTAGAATAGCCATAATAGGCAGAGCTCTCCTCAATGGAGGCACTAATATTAAAGTGTCCACAAGCCTGTTGGACTTTTCCTGGACCTGCTCTGGATGAGTGTCCAGAGCCAAAGCCATGTGTCACAACTCCTCCTACTGGGCTTTGGGGGTCATTCGGTGGTGGAGAAATAGGCTCTGCCATGACAGCCTCATCAGGAGACGAGGAGGATGCCAATGGCTCTTGGGGATGATCCTATTGCAACTCTTCTCAGGATAGCTTGTGAGACGGCTCCTATCCCTGCAGATGCCAAGCCCACTATTGAGGGTGAACTATTTATGGCACTGACATTCTTAACCAGCAGAGGAAGTAGGTTGGGAAGAATGTGGGGTGCTGTGGATTGAGAAGCAAACCCCAACAGCTTCCAAAAAGGCCACTGATATGACCCTGGTCCAAAAGTGAGCAAACCAAGGGTCTTTGTGGTATGCTCAATTCTGGAACTGAGGCTGAAATCAGGGTGGGCAGGCACTGCACACAGGCTGCTGGATGTGTCCAGGCTGACATGCACATGAACACTTCAGAATCTGAAGAATCCACTTCTTCAGACCCTGGATGTGCTATCCTCATCAATACCAGAGAAGCAGGCTCAGATTCTGGAAAAGGGGATACACCAGCGAGATCATCTGTGGCTTTCCCCTAGACAGCACCATTTTAATCAGTACGCTAATTGTCAAATCCAGTAGTCCCCCATGGTGCAGAGGGTAGCTGTGAGTGTTGGTACCTTCAGTGCTAGTGCCAAGCAAGAATCGTGAATTGCAGGGAAAGGCAGTACCAAGAGATACAACTCCTCTCTCATAGCCACAAACCCCTCAGGAGCAGAAAGCATTGGGAAGTCATTCTGATTTTGTGGCAGCAGGACCTGAGGCAACAACAGTGAAGCAACTCCCAAAGTGCCTGATCTCAACAGGCCTGACCTGGGCTCTGCAGTCAGTGGATTTCCTGTTTTGAGGTTCATTCTGGGGAGTGCCTCCTTTCTGAGCCCAGCTCCAAGTCATTGGTAGAGCCTCCGATCTTGAGGGACTGCTATTGAGTCCTTAGACGACATGCAGTACCTCTTTGGCATGAATTAAATCCATCCGTCTGTCTTGGGACAGCCATAGCAGGAAGAGCACTGCTGACGGATACAAAGACACTCCGTACCCAGACGGGGGGGGAGGTGTTGGCTCTGATGTAGGAAGGAGCATGATTCTAATAGCCCGTACTTCAGTCTAAGTGCCCTGTTCTTTTTGGATCGGGACTTTAACCTTTTACAGCTAACTGCACCTGTCCCTATCGTGAGGCTCTCCCAAGCATGTAAAGCAGCTGGGGTGTGGGTCACTAACCGGCATTGGTTTGCCACAAGAGTCTGAAGCCTAGAGAATGAGGCATAACTCCAGCACCAACACCAGTATCAGGAGGCAATGTCAAAAACCATTTAAAAAACAAACAAAAACCACACACACACACCGCACACCTCAGCTAAGCTAAAACTAACTACTCTACACCAATGAGTACAAACTATAATGAGAGAGAAGAGACTTGCACAGGCAACAGAAAAGAACCAAGGGGGAGGGGAGGTCGGAGGCAGCTCCACCCTTTATGCCTATGTACAGTGCGTAAGGCAAGTGATACCGCCCTCAAAGTGAATTTTGGGTGGTGACCTGACTACCTAAATGCTGTCTAAAAAGGTAGTCAGCCCTTCTTCCTAGGCTCTCAAAGCATTCTACAAACTCAGCAAGACTCAACATCCTTATGAAAAGGGTAGTTATCTCTATTTTACAAGTAAGAAAACATGCATAAAAGTTACCATGGACACCACAGGCAGCAGTAGTACCGGGGCCTCAGCACCCTGACTCTAATCATGTGGGACAGGAAGCTCCAGAGCTTCCTCCTGGGGCAAAGCTTTTAAAAGTCTCCTAGAACAGAAGCAGGACTTCACAAACCAAGTTGATAGCACCTGGCCACTAATCTGGATTTTTAGTTTTGCCAAGAATTGAGAACGAGGGAGAAAAGGAAAGATGGTCATGGTGTCTAAAGGAAAGAAGAATGTAGCAAAATTACACTACGAAAAATTCTTAATTGGAGAAGAAAAAAGGTTATCAAGGGCTATAATTTTTAAAAGGTAAAGTAGAATAGGGAAGGGAATTAATAAGTTTTACAATTAAAATATGCAAGATGAAAACATGAGGGATGTGCAAATAATGACAGCCAATATGAGCTGCAACAGTGTTTAAGTGATGAACTCTTTGGGGCAAGTATTGGTCTTTTTTTTTTTTTTTTTTAAATAGAGCTCCCACAGAAATCAGGGTATTTATAAATTATGAAAAATGACTTACTGAAGGTCATAAAGTATCTAATTGACAGCCCTAGGTATATCATACACAGGACAACTTTCATAATGTGACCCATTTTATACTCCTTTCTCAGCCAAAACTTCCACTGAAAGAGCATTTCTCCCAAATAATAAGTACAGAATAGAACTGGTTTACTGAGCCACTAATTGTAAATTTTAACAAGTTATAAGAAGTCACTCAGAGGGTCCCAACTAAAGAGGAAGAAACATGGTTCTCTTTGCAGTGCCAATGCCAAGAAATGGGTCATCCAACTTCACAATTAACTACTCCCAAGACAGCGTTCATACCAGATAGAAACAAGACCTCAGATCACATTTATTTAACTTGATATCCTACAGGTAAAATTATTCTGTTTTTATCTGTGTTTTTGTGAACCAGAAGAAAGTTAAACTTTAAAAAAAACAGACACCCTTAGTTCTGTTAAGTTTCTTGGATTGCCTTTATGAAAGAAAGCAATAGCAAAGTGTCTTTAAAAACATTTAAAATTAAAAATTCACACACTCATACTCTTCCATCTGCTTCCCCACACTAATACAGGCTCTCTCCCCCCATCCCCAATAAGCTCTCTAATGGGAGAGATCAGAGTTTTAGTAACATGAATTTATATGTTCTGCTATCACATCTTAAAAACAAAAACAAAACACTTATCTATACCAGTTTTATTTCAAACAAGAAAATGATAATTCACTTAACTGCTATGTGTGGTTCCTAGATTAGGTCCAGGCAACACTAAAAAAAGAGAGTTGGAAAACAACTTCTTTTACAGGGATATTTCTATTAAGACACATCAAGACCAAGATGATCTCAACTAAGGCTATGATCAGGAGAGTTCTCTCCCGGTGACAAACAGTGGCTACTGCAGCCGCACAGCCACGCCATTGTGTAAGGTGCGCAGTGTAGATATAGTCTAAGTGATGGCCCAAAGTTTGAAAACCAGATCAAGTACAAAATAGACACAGGGTTCAATTCTTAGGTTTAGTACTTGTATAGGACTAGAGCAGGGGTAGGCAACCTATGGCACGCGTGGCACTCACACTGCCCAGGTCCGGGCCACCGGTCTGGGGGGGCTCTTTTAATTTTAAAATTAAATTAAAATGCACTTCTTAAACATTTTGAAACCTTATTTACTTTACATACAACAATAGTTTAGTTATATATCATAGACACAGAAAGAGACCTTCTAAAAAGGTTAAAATGTATTACTGGCACACGAAACCTTAAATTAAAGTGAATAAATGAAGACTCAGCACACCACTTCTGAAAGGTTGCCGACCCCTGGACTAGAGTGTCATTATGGCTGACCTCCATAAAAATTACATCATAGGCAGATTAACTCTGAAAATTGTACCTTCTCTGCAAGTGATCAGAAAGCATACATACAAATGTTTTCTACTATCACTATCTTTTCTTGATCATTCAGCACACATTACTGAAGCCGGTGACTTAGAAAGATCCCACTTTCTACAGGATCACTTAATGGCTCAGCTGAAACAGAATTGAGTCACTTAAGCACTTATCAACCTGTATGCCCAGGGAAAGGTTCAGAGCTCAGAGTTTGGCTTTCTTTCTGTAAATATTTTCTAGCAGATATAAGAATTATTTTCTACATAATGTAAACTTGAAACAGGCACAGTTATGAAGATTAAGTTGCTCAAAAACTGCTATGTCTGTCCAAGAAAGCCAGAAGCAACAAGGCATTTGCTTCCATGTCATAAAACCTTCATTTTCCTCAAAATAACTTGTCCTCATTGTGCAAGACAACTTTAGGCAGAATACAAATTACACTGAGTATTATTGCTCAAGGTTAAGTTTAAGATGTTACTCATCTTCTGCAGAGAAACCATAAACAATTTGGGTAAGGCAGGTCTCAAAGTCACATACCACCTAACACTGATTGCAAAAGAAAAAAGTCTTGAAGCTTTCTAAGTTTCAATTTAAGAAAAAAAAGTGTAACAAAAGTTACAAAATGTACACAATATACTAGAAGTATTGCTTTTTTGCCTAAAAAGTAACTCAGTAAAATAAAACACACACACACCCCTTTGTGTTCATTATTGTAATTTGCTGGGTTACAGAAAGCGGGTATATGAAGATTATGTAACTAAGCAGGTCTATGGCTGTTTTAACATTACTAAATGAGATATTTACTAACAAAGTACCACTACTAAACGTATCACATTTGCTATTTGGAGAATTCAAGGTACAATTTTGCTATTGTCTTTAGTTTCCTAAAATCACAAAACAGCTCCTGCAATATCCTTCACATATATTGTTCTGACATGAGATCTACCGCAGGAGTCTGCTAGGGGAGAGAGAGAGCCCAAAGAGCCAGGTAAACATTTTACTATGCTGTACTTTTTATAAAATGTGTATTTGTACCGTGTGGGAACAACAATAAGGTGCTTAAGTACAATGCACAGATTTGCAACGTAAACAGATTTAACCTAACCAATCACCCAAGCCAGATCTGATCACATATCTGGTGTGCATGGGCACATAATACCAGCGTATTGCAAGCCGATGCCTAACTGAGCTAGAACAAGTGACTCCTTACTTCAGGACGGGAGACTCAAGAAAAAGTGTTTTAACCTTACCTAGCTGGAACATGCAACATGTAGTTCCACAGCCGATGCTAACTCCCCTCCCCACATTTGTAAATCACATTGAAACAGTTACATTGTGACAATAAGCCTGCAGCACATAATGGATTTTCCCCGTTTCGGTTTCAAAGACGGGACTCCTCGAACAAGAGGCGGAAGTTTTCAGAAAAGACATTTTATCCAACTGGCCCAAGTCTTTATATCAGGGTCAAAGGGTCTGCTCCAGCCACCCAAACCCCAGATCACTAGTAGGGAACGAGAGCGAATGTTGCCAGCGCGGTCACAGCCAAGCCGGGTCCAGCACCCCCGGGCTCGCCAGACCCCATCGGCCGGGAGTGGAGACGCTGGGGGCAGCCGGCTCCTTTCCGCGGCGGTGGGTCAGGACCGGATGCAGAGCGTGACGTGAGGCGCAGAGCGAGCTCGCGGCGCTGCCCCGGGGCGCGGATAGCGGGTTACTAGACCGCGGGTGCAGCCGCCGGAAGGGGGCGGCCGCCGGCGCACTCGGTGCCCTTTTCACCCCGCTCCCGGACAGCGGAGGGAGGAGCCGCTGCGGACCCCCCGGCCCCTCACCATGGGATCGGCCCGGCCCGGCCGTTTCTCAACGGCATCAGGGGCTCCTCGTGGCTGCTCTGCGCGGACCCAGAGCCGCCGGGCTCGGCCAACAAAGGCACGCGAGCTCCGGGCTCCGCCCGACCGGCCCCTGCGCCATGTTGTTGAAAGGAGCCGGCGGGGACCCGCGGAGCCGCCTCCCCGCCCCGTTACTCACCCGCCGCCCCCGGCAGCAGCAGCGCCGCGGCCGCCAGCGAGAGGAAGGCCCAGGGCCGCGGAGGAGCCGTTAGCTCCATGGCGCCGCCCGCTCGCGCCGAGGTTCAGCCCAGCGTCGTCCCCGCCGCCGCCGCTTCTCAGACTCACTCGCCCTTGCGGCCACTATATAATGTAACTGACACACAGGCGCCTCCTGATTGGCCGCCTCCGCCCCTAGCCCCGCCTCCCAGGCAGCTGCAGACATTCCGAACAACAACAAGAGTCTGGAGAATACAACCGGCTCGGCGCGAGGCCAAGTGGGAGGGGCGGGGGGCGCGAGGCGGGGTGAGTGACAGAGGGGAGCGTCTCCCTCCCCCTGGGCAGGCGGGCGCGCGGATAAGGATCCAGCCAGCCTGTCCCTCCGCTGTGGGCCCGGCCGCAGGGCACGCGCGGGGGCTGGGGCGCCTCGCGCTCGGGCGGAGTGTGGACGCGATAGAGCCACCTCTGCCCTGTCGCTCCCTTCTGCTCACACGGACCGAGGCAGGGGGCTGAGGCGGGGAGCTCGCTCCGCCTTCAGCGTGAGGCAAGGGAGCCACAGCCGGAGCTGGTACTGGGCAGTGGAGCGGGGCCGCCCGAGCTAAGTAAGGAGGCGACAGAGATGGAGCAGGGCTGGAGGCTGCCCTGGGAACACGCTGAACAGTGAGGGGGGAGAGATTGTGCACACCCAGCAAGTAAAGAATTCAGGAGTGCTCGAGCACTCTCTAGCCAGGACAGCACCTAGAGACTTTCCCCCTAACGCAGGAAGAGCCCAGCATCATAGCAAATCAGATTTACAGAAAGCAAGGAAATGCCTGAATAAGTCCTTGCAGCCATACATCTATCACTGAGCATTCTTTTGTAAATCTTAAAGTATGGAAGGCACCAGATAAGGTTACAATTTAGGACCCACCAAATTCACTTCCACCATTGAACAAAAAAAAAAAAAAACAGTGACCAGCTCTCAGGCACTCTTACATTTGTCTTGAAAATGCTGCAACATTGAAGAGCTTATCTCCACTACAACCTTAAACTAAGTATTGCCACTACCGAAGGCTATGTCTACACTACAACCTACATCAGCATAATGTGTGTGAATAAACCACACACACACCCCTGAGCGCAGCAAGTTACAGCGCTGTAAAGCTCCAGTGTAAACAGTGCTTTAAACTAATCCCCTCGTGGAGGTAGAGTACCTGCAGCGCTGGGAGAGCTCTCTCCCACCGCTGGCGCGTGACCACACTCGCACTTCAAAGCGCTTTGACGTTTCGAGCGTAGCCACGGCCTAAGTCACACCAACATAAGTGCTCGTGTGCACAGTGCTATGTTGGCAGCTTCTGATGCTCGTGGAGGTGATTTTTTTATGTTGACAGGAGAGCTCTCCCCCACTGGCATAGAGCATCTTCACCAGATGCAGTACAGCTGTGCCACTGCAGTGCTGTATGTATAGACATGGCCTAAAGTTTCATTCATGCACACACAAAACCCCTNTCGCCCCCACTGTTTTCCTCGGAAGGCTGTTCCAGAACTTCACTCCTCTGATGGTTAGAAACCTTCGTCTAATTTCAAGCCTAAACTTCCCGATGGCCAATTTATATCCATTTGTTCTCGTGTCCACATTAGCAGGGCCGGCTTTAGAAAGTGCGGGGCCCAATTCGAACATTTTCGGCGGGGCCCCAGCAGGGATGACTTAAAAAAAAAAACACGTAAAAAAAAGTGGAGTCAGGGGCTGGTGCAGGCATGGCAGGGGGTGCGGGGCTGCTGCGGGCAGGGGGTGCGGGGCTGGCTGGAGACAGGGGCTGGCTGTGGGCAGGGCAGCTGGAGCCCCGGCCCTTTAAATAGCCCCCGGAGCCCCCCACTACCCCAGGGCTCCAGCGGCTATTTAAAGGGTGGGGCGGCAGAGGCAGCTGGAGTCAAAGGGCCTTTAAATAATCCCTGGAGCCCCCCGCTACCCCTGGGCTCTGGGGGCTATTTAAAGGGCCAGGGCTCCCCTGCTTCTACCACCCCGGCCCTTTAAATAGCTGCGGGAGCCCTGGGGAAGCGGCGGGGCCCCGGGGACTATTTAAAGGATGGGGCGGCAGAGGCAGCTGGAGCCCCCACCGCTTCCCCAGGGCTCCCACGGCTATTTAAAGGACCGGGGCGGCAGAGGCAGCTGGAGCTCTGGCCCTTTAAATAGCCCCCAGAGCCCCCCCGCTACCCCAGGGCTCTGGGGGCTATTTAAAGGGACGGGGCTCCCCTGATTCTACCGCCCCGGCCCTTTAAATAGTCGCGGGAGCCCTGGGGAAGCGGCAGGGCTCCAGCAGCTATTTATAGGGCGTACTGCCGGCGGCAAGGGCGTGGGGCCCGATTCAGGGGAATCGGCTGAATTGGCCTAAAGCCGGCCCTGCACGTTAGTACTGAGCTGAAATAATTCCTCTCCCTCCCTGGTATTTATCCCTCTGATATATTTAAAGAGAGCAATCATATCTCCCCTCAGCCTTCTTTTGGTTAAGGTAAACAAACCGAGCTCCTCAAGTTTCCTTTCATACGACATGTTTTCCATTCCTCGGATCATCCTAGTGGCCCTTCTTTGTACCTGCTCCAGTTTGAATTCATCCTTCTTAAACATGGGAGACCAGAACTGCACACAGTACTCCAAATGAGGTCTCACCAATGCCTTGTATAACGGGTCTAGCACCTCCTTATCTCTACTAGAAATACCTTGCCTAATGCATCCCAAGACCGCATTAGCTTTTTTTACGGCACATTGCCGACTCATAGTCATCCTGCGATCAACCAGGACTCCGAGGTCCTTCTTCTCTTCCGTTACTTCCAACTGATGCGTCCCCAGCTTATAACTAAAATTCTTGTTAGTCATCCCTAAATGCATAACCTTACACTTCTCACTATTAAATTTCATCCTATTACTATTACTCCAGTTTACAAGGTCATCCAAATCTCCCTGCAGGATATCCCGATCCTTTTCCGAATTGGCAATACCTCCCAACTTTGTGTCATCCGCAAACTTTATCAGCCCACTCCTACTTTTGGTTCCGAGTTCAGTAATAAATAGATTAAATAAAGTTGGACCCAAAACCGAACCTTGAGGAACTCCACTGGTAACCTCCCTCCAACCTGACAGTTCACCTTTCAGTACGACCCGCTGCAGTCTCCCCTTTAACCAGTTCTTTATCCACCTCTGGATTTTCATATCGATACCCATCTTTTCCAATTTAACCAATAATTCCTCATGCGGTACCGTATCAAACGCTTTACTGAAATCGAGGTATATTAGATCCACCGCATTTCCTTTGTCTAAAAAATCTGTTACTTTCTCAAAGAAGGAGATCAGGGTGGTTTGGCACGATCTACCTTTCGTAAAACCATGCTGTAATTTGTCCCAATTGCCATTGACCTCAAGGTCCTTAACTACTTTCTCCTTCAATATTTTTTCCAAGACTTTGCATACTACAGATGTTAAACTAACAGGCCTGTAGTTACCCGGGTCACTTTTTTTCCCCTTCTTGAAAATAGGAACTATATTAGCTTATCTCCAGTCAAACGGTACAACCCCCGAGTTTACAGATTCATTAAAAATTATCGCTAACGCGCTTGCAATTTCACGTGCCAGTTCCTTTAATATTCTCGGATGAAGATTATCCGGGCCGCCCGATTTACTCCCGTTAAGCTGTTAGAGTTTGGCTTCTACCTCTGATACGGTAATGTCTACCCCCTCCCTTTATTCCCATCAGTCACGCTGCCACTATTCCTAAGCCCTTCATTAGCCTCATTAAAGACCGAGGCAAAATATTCATTTAGATATTGTGCCATGCCTAGATTATCCTTAAACTCCACTCCATCTACAGTCTTAAGCGGTCCCACTTCTTCTTTCTTGGTTTTCTTCCTATTTATATGGCTATAAAACCTTTTACTATTGGTTTTAATTCCCTTCACAAGGTCCAACTCTACACGGCTTTTGGCCTTTCTTACTCCCCATCCCTACACGCTCTGACCTCAATAAGGTACGTTTCTTTGCTGATCCCTCCCATCTTCCACTCCTTGTACGCTTTCTGTTTTTTCTTAATCACCCGTCTGAGACGCTTGCTCATCCAGCTCGGTCTAAAATTCCTGCCTACGAACCGTTTTCCCTTTCTCGGGATACAGGCCTCCGACGGCTCCTGCAACTTCAACTTGAAATAATCCCAGGCGTCTTCCGCCTTTAGATCTCTAAATATGTTAGTCTAATCCACTTCCCTAACTAGTCGCCTTAATTTATTAAAGTTAGCCCTTTTGAAATCGTAAACCTTAGTCTCAGATTTAATTTTGTTTATCCTTCCATTTAGTTTGAACCGAATTAGCTCATGATCACTCGAGCCAAGGTTGTCCCCTACAACCATTTCCTCAACGAGGTCCTCACTACTCACCAAAACCAAATCTAAAATGGCATCCCCCCTCGTCGGTTCAGCAACTACTTGATGAAGGAATTCATCAGCTATCACGTCTAGGAAAATCTGAGCCCTATTATTGTTACTAGCATTCGTTCCCCAATCTATATCTGGGAAGTTAAAGTCTCCCATGATCACACAGTTCCTATTAGTATTTACTTCCTTAAAAACATTAAAGAGTTCTCTATCCATATCCAGGCTAGATCCTGGCGGTCTATAGCACACCCCAAGCACTATCCCAGGGGAGGCTCTAGTAGTTTTCTTCCCCAATGTGACCATTGCCCAGACAGACTCCGTCTTATCCATTCCATTACTTGTTATTTCTTTACAGTTTACCTCATTATTGACATACAATGCTACTCCCCCACCTTTACCTTTGTTTCGGTCTTTCCTAAACACCACATACCCTTCCATACCTGTACTCCAGTCATTTGTCAGTGTTCCCTCTAATTTTTCACACCCATGTGCGGAATGAATTTTGCTATGTGCACATAACAAAATTCATGTGGCGGGGTGGGGCTGAGGGGTTCGGAGTGTGGGAGCTGGGGCCGAGGGTTAGGGTGCAGGGGGGTGAGGGCTCCGGTTGGGGGTGCAGGCTCTGAGGTGAACCTGGGGATGAGGGGTTTGGGGTGCACTGGGGCTCCCCAGGGCTACAGTAGGGAAGAGAGGACTCCCGCCAGCTCTCTCTCCCTGCAGCAGCACCTGGGCTGGGGGGAGGTGGGGAGAGGCACCTCTCTCCTGGCCGCGGCAGGTCCAGGGCCTGTGGGGAGGCATCTCTCCCCGCTGCAGCCCTGAGTGCCTGCATAACACTTAATAGGCAGCTGCGCGGCCACACAGCTCAGAGGGAACTTAGATTTGAGTGTAGTGCTGCTTTTAACTCAAGTTGGCTGACACTCCAGTGAGGGCAACATGTCAGCTGCTAATACAATATGGGTGCAGGCTCTAGCGCCACTCCGATGCCGCTAGTCCTCCATTTCCTCCCCCAAACTCCACCCCTGCCTCAAGTTCACCCAGAAAGGGCAGACAAGTTCTCCCACAAATCACTAGGGAAGAATTCATACATTTATCTAACTTACTGCAGCACAAAGAACCGTGGTATATGCTCCATAAGTCTTAGCGCCATATACAAGAGAACAGCGCCACCAGCAAGGACGCAGCAGCTCAAATATTATTTCAATGTGGCTGTTTTTGCTCACGCTAGACCAGGGGTTCTCAAACTTCATTGTACCATGACCCGCTTCTGACAACAAAAGTTACTACACGACCCCGGCGGGAGGGGGGAACCAAAGCCTGAGCCCACCCGAGTCCTACAGCCCCAAGCAGGAGGGCCAAAGCCTGAGCCTACCACTCCGGGCAGGAGGGCTAAAGCCCAAGCCCAAGGCCTTCAACCCCAGGTAGGAACCTGTAACCTGAGTCCCGCCACCCAGGGCTGAAGCCCTCGGGCTTTGGTCCTGGGCGGTGGGGCTCAGGCTTCAGCTTTGGCCCTGGGCAGTGGACTCGGTCTTCGGCCCCGGGCCCCAGCAAGTCTAATGCCAGCCCTGGTGACCCCATTAAAAAGGGGTCACGACCCACTTTGGGGTCCCAACCCACAGTTTGTAGAAAATTGTTGATGCTCGCGACCCAACGTAGCTGGGGATGAGGGGCTTGGGGTGTGGGAAGGGCTCAGGGCTGGGGCAGAGGGTGGGGGTGAGGGCTGCAGTGTGGGGCCAGAAATGAGGGGTTCAGGGAGTGGGAGGGGGCTCTGGGCTGGGGCAGGGGTTGGGGTGCAGGAGGGGGTCAGGGCTCTGGGCTGGGGGTGCAGGTTCTGGAGTGGGGCTGGGGATGAAGGGTTTGGTGCAGGAAGGGGTTCCAGGTTTGGGGGGGCTCAGGGCTGGGGCGTGGGATTGGGGCACAGGGTTGGGGTGCAGACTTACCTCCGGCAGCTCCCGGTCAGTGGTGCAGAGGCAGGCTTCCCGCCTGTCCTGGCACCGTGGACCGCACTGCGCCCCGGAAGTAGCCGGTCCTAGGTGGAGGCACGCAAGTGGCTCCGCACGACTCTCGCCCGCAGACACACCCCACCAGCTCCCATTGGCCAGTTCCTGGCCAGTGGGAGTGCAGAGCCGATGCTCGGGGCAGACCTGCTGCTGGCCACTTCCGGGGCGCAGCACAGTGTCGGAACAGGTAGGCACTGGCCTGCCTTAGTTAGCTGGGCAGCACCGCCAACAAGACTTTGAACATCCCGGTCGGTGGTGCTGACCAGAGCAACCCAGTGCCTGACATGCCGCAATTCAGTACTGGGTCGTGACCCTAACTTTGAAAAATCTGAACTAGATGACTCATTCAAATAGCTGTTTCGGCATTCTACATTTTCTTACAAGCTCTCTAGTAGTAGGAAGCATACAAACACTCTGCACAAAATCATGACTACTTTAACAATTTAATACTATGCAATATTTATTCATTCCTTCTTTCCCCTTCCCCTTCTTTCATAGCAACCATCACTATAGGATATAAACATCCAAATTGCATTTTTTTTTTTTTGCTGAGCAAAATTCTTTGTACTCTTAATATCATTAAAGAGAAAAGTTAGCCAACATTTTTACAATCCGACATAAGTTATAATAAGCCCATTACATTCAAACAGGAACTGTACTTAATGATCAAATTTGATAGTACAAAATACATTCAGTTGTCCAAATATTAGACATATATAAGGAATTGGTTGACCCTCTATTAAAGTAATGTGTTTTGCAAAATGGACACCGCAACATTACAGCTTGTTCTCACTGCAAGGTTTAGGACAATTGTTTCAGGATTTTGTCAGGACCACACCCTATCCTCCCCCACTCTATGGCTACTGCAGCACTCAAACTCCCTTTTTTTCTCCATTATCTTCCATCCACCACTATTCCAGCACTCAACAGGTTTTTCCCTTCCACATTACTGTGGCATAAATTTTCTAATTTCTGTCCCTCTTGTCCAGTTTACCCATCAATCCAGTACTTCGATTCCTTCACACCACTACTGGTGTAAGCAGTGGCTTTGCTTATCTACACCAAGGGTTGCAGCAATGCAGCTACACCAATAGCTGTAACTGGAGCAAATCCCCAATCTAAACAAGGAGTAAGAGTGGTTGGTTGATGGTGCAAGGGCCCTGAGCCTAGTGGGCTCTTCCCATACTACTCCATACTCTTCCACGCCAAGGGAAAGGAGCACCAGCCAGTTCTCCAATTTCCAGTTAATACACACACACACACACTCTCCTCACAATGAATTAACTTGCTCCCCCCATAGAACCCAACCAAATTATGTCCATCCTAAACACACCCCTTAAGATTCTGGGCTTCCATTTTTTCCTCAGCTGCTCTGCTCCCTCGTTCCCTTTTTGGTAACTGGGGGAAGAAGCTGGGAGTCTCATCTCCCTCAGGAGTGGATGGGGAGTAGGAAGGAGTCTTCACCACAGCTCTGGGAGAGCAGCAGCATTAAAACCAGAGAGGAGGAGCTTCATGTCTAGCTGGGTAACCCTTCACAGCCTGCGCATGACTGACCCTTTTGTGGGTAGGCAGGGGAGGGGAGTCATACTTGTGAGGGAGAAAAAAGCTCCTAGCCATGTACAGTAACTCCTCACTTAACGTTGTAGTTATGTTCCTGAAAAATGCGACTAAGTGAAACGATGTTACGCGAATCTAATTTCCCCATAAGAATGAATGTAAATGGGGAGGGTTAGGTTCCAGGGAATTTTTTTTTTGCCATACAGTACTATAGTTGGAAGGTGCCCCCGCCTTACCCCACACAGGCACAGCCCACTGGCACTAGAGACAATGAGGCAGGCAAGGAGGCTGAAGGTGCTGTAGGCTAGGAGAAGCACATTGCGCAGCAGCAGCGGCAGCTTCCCCTACTCTGCAAACACCAGGGGCAGGGGCTCAACCCTCGGCCCACCCACACACACCCTTCCCCCAAACCCCCACCCTTAACCCGCCTCTTCTTCCCCCCCTCCTCCCCCTTTACTCCGCACGCCGTGTCCTTGCTCCTCCCTCCTGCCCGTGGCAATCAGCTGGCTTGTGACGTTCAGGGGGCAGGAGGGAGGGGGGAGTAGCGAGGACTTGGTGCGCAGGCTCCTGCCCGCAGCAATCAGCTGGTTTGCAGCGTTCGGGAGGCAGGGAGGGGGAGCCATGCGTCTGACGAAGTGGGTATTCACCCACGAAAGCTTATGCTCCAATACATCTGTTAGTCTTAAAGGTGCCACAGGACTCTCTGTTGCTTTTTACAGATCCAGACTAACACGGCTATCCCTCTGATTCTCAATACATTATGCAATTTCTAAAGCTAAATCAAATGAAAACTTTAAGAATGCATAAACTTCTCACCTTCAGAATGTTACATAGCACTTCTTCACCTGGAGTAATAAATATTGTACTGTAGCATCTTCATGGAAAAGTTCCCTCTAAGCCACTTCCTCTTTAAATTTAATCTTTCAGTCTTTCCTCCTTTCTTTAGCTTATACTTGACTCTGAATAATGCGGTGTGATACTGTGTGTTAAGGATGCTATATAGGAATCAATAATATTAGAATTGTAATCACTTCAAAAGCATACTAATCAAGGGTGCTGGAACAATTTGTATAGTGGGGTGCTGAGAGCCATTGAACTAAACTGTAAATCCTTATATGATGGAAACCACTTCAAGCCAGGGGTGCAGCAGCACCCCTAGTTCCAGCACCTATTATCCTAATTCTAAACAAGTTTAGTATAAATAAACTAATGCTAATTACAGGATGATGTGACTGGTTTAATCATCTGCTAGTGCAATTAAAACCTGAGGAGAGAGAGAAAACTTACAAGTTTTTTGGAAGCAAGGTCAGTGGCTTGCATTTGGTCCAAATAGGAATCAGAAATGCAAGTCTCAACCTAAAAAAATAATTGAACATACAACATGATTAGTAAAGCAAAATGGCAAAAATAAGATATGCTACACAAGAAAATTGGTCAGCCATTTATGCCAATATCTTGCTATGGGGCTCCTGAAATGATTCTAATAGAAAGAGGAAAGTCCTTTTCCAAGATTCAATGCCAGTTGTTTCAGAGACACCATGTAATCAGAGACTCCAGAACTATCTTGTGGTAAATTTCTACTGGCTTCTAGAAGCTTCCCTATTTTTACTCATTCACAAGTTAACAGGGAAGATCCATGGTAATTTTTAATTCATTACCATTGAATTTTCCTTACCAGTAATTTGGTTTCTCCCTAGTCCCTATTATCAATTTTTGACATTGGGTACCTCTTACCAGCAGAGAGAGAAGAAAGAATTTGAGACTTCAGTTCCATATAAAAGATTCAGTTCTGGTTGAAGAAATTAGCTCAGGAAAAGAATATAGTAAGGAAGTTCACATGACTTTAAAATTACAACCAATTGTGGAAAGAATCAATGTGAAGATGTAGGGGAAAAACGATAAAGACCATTCAGGCTGCCTGGTAGTGATGGACTCAGATCAAAGATATTATTAAAAAATCCTTTTCTGGGTTGCTTTCCTTAAAATACAAACACTAAACAGTTGTATCTCTTGGCTTTAAGAATGTAGGACTAAGGAAAGCCAAGATAGCAGGAAATTTAACTAACTCTGGACACTGAAAACTACAAAATAATACCTATATATACACAGAGCCAGCTCTAGGCACCAGCGCTCCAAGCATGTGCTTGGGGCGGCACTTTCCAAGGGGGTGGCACTACGGCTTTTTTTTTTTGCTTGGGGCACAAAAAGCCGGGAGCCGGCCCTGAGCGGAGGTGAGCTGCGGCGGTGGGGGGAGGGCTGCAGGAAGTAACCCTGGGGGGGGGGGGCAGAAGAACCGCCCCCACCGCCACAGCTCACCTCCGCTCCACCTGCTCCCTTGAGTGTGCCGCTGCCGCTCCGCTTCTCCCCCCTTCCTCTCAGGCCTGCCGCAAAACAGCTGATTTGCGCGGCAAGCCTGGGAGGGAGGGGGGAGAAGCGGAGCGGTGGCGGCAGCGCACTCAGCGGAGCAGGTGGAGCGGAGGTGAGCGGCACGGGGATGGCTGCAGGAAGTAACCCGGGGGGGGCAGAGGAACCGCTCCCCTCCCCCAGCTCACCTCCGCCTCCTCCCCCGAGTGCGCCGCCGCTCCGCTTCTCCCCCCTCCCTCCCAGGCAGGCCTGGGAGGGAGGGATAGGAGGGGAAATGCGGTATGCCCGGGGAAGGAGGCGGGGCCGGGGATTCGGGGAAGGGGAGGAGCCGGGGGGGCACGGGAAAATTTTTTTGCTTGGGGCAGCAAAAAACTTGGAGCCGGCCCTGTATATATAGTAGATATCAGGGCATATGTTGACTCAGAGAATTCTGAAAAGTCAACTTGACTGCAAGATGCAGAACTCACCTTCCAAAGATAAGGTCTGCACATTAAGCATCAGAGCAAGAGGGCATTAGTGTCATGAAGCCAAGCACTCTAAATTAAGGAAATCTCAAGTAAAATTTCCACTGCAATGTTAATTGGCCTCGTTGTACATCCTATTTTATATGAGACATTGATAATTGATTAATGCATAAAAGTTATATTTAACAAGGAATACAGGAAGATAAAATACTACATGTCCAATGTGGCCAAGTTAACAGGAGAAACCAAGTTTCTGAATATATGGCATTTTGGGTGCTTGATTTTGCCAAATTAATTTTACATTAATGCTAATTTTTTGTGCATTAACTTCATTGCTTTATAAAAGAAAAATCGAGAATTATTTGACTTTGCAAAGTTTATGAACACTACCTGATTTGTCTCATTAGTGCCTAAAACAAGATTCAGATCTGAATCATCCAAAATCTGCTTAATCAAAGCTCTCAGTTACTGGACTGTCAAATATGCCCCAAGGTTGGACTGAAACTCAAGTCCTTCAGAGAATATTGGTCTGTGAATCTTCTCAAGTACTTAGTTCAGAACTACTAACTGGGCTGCTCAGATAACTGTCTCCATTTCCCCCAGCAAACTATCAGCTCTTTCATATAGAATGAGCCAGACCTTTTGAGGTTTCCCCTCCTTGCACAGTTCTTTGGCATCTACAGCTAACAATCTCCTTACTCCAAGCTAATGGATTTGTGAAGCTATTAAGATGCTGTCAGTTCCTTAGTCTGCTTCTAAGCAGCTTGCTGTATTTATAACCTACAATGACCCTTGCTCTGTAGCTATTAAGCCATTCCAGCTTACAGGCTTCTGTTTCAGCTCTGAGCTTGTAAATTCCTATAACCAAACTACAGTAGAGATTGATACCTGCATATGCACATACACTGTATCCAAGTTTAGTGCTTTATACCATTGAAAGCAGGGATTACAAGCTTTTAAAATCAGTATTGGTTGTAACTCTCCTGGAAGTAGCTAGGTGGAAAGTTTTAGCATAGCCAGGGCCCAAGTGTTTTGCTTCCACCATTGTTACTGCCAGTAGTGAATTACAGTTCCAGTTTATTCCAGTGTAGGTACAACATCTGCCTGGGGTGGACTCCAAATCATAGGAGTAATCAAAACAGCCAATTAGCATGTGGAGGAGTAGTGGAGACAGACGAATATGCTGAGCTCAAGAAGGCTTGGAAGTGCTTGGGCTCTGATTTTAGCTATCCATTTGTAGGCTTTATGTGCCTACCGTAACCCTGAGATTACACTAACAGCTCAATTCTGACCACGGTGAAGGGGAACCTTCTTAGAGTAAGTGGCTTCTATCCAAGAGAGGACACTTTCTGTCCTATGGGATATAGCTTATAAGCAGTCTAGATCACCATCCAGTCAAAAGCAATCTCAGTATCAGGTTACCAGACTGCCTGGCTCACTACCAGGTCAATGCTGGAAACAGTTTTCAAGGCCAGCTAGGTAGCTTCCCCACACTCTTCTAGTAGCTTCAGATTAGACCTGACTATGATTTTAGAATTTCTGAAGATCCAACAGCAGTGGGTACATCCTACAAGAATTTAAAACCTCCTTTTGGGTTCAGTCCTTTCAGCAACACAGTTCATACATTCCCCAGTAAGAATAACTAGGCCCACAATCAGAGAACAGAATACCTTTCTTGCACTTGGCAAGCTTATTGAATTTTAAGTTCTCCTTCCATGGCAGCAGGATTCAATAAATCAAGTGCAGAACACAGGGAGATCTCTGGCTGAAAGGGAGCAGAACCAGAGTACCTCATAGGAAAGAGGATGCACAGCCCCTATTACATTAAACCCCCAAGGACTGGACTGGACATTATCCAGGAGCCTGTATCTGTGTCTCCAACAAGCCATAGCCAGCTTTGGGACTAATACTGCAGGGTCCTGAAGTCTGATTGATGCATCTAAGCTTTTTAGAGCTAGAGCAAAACCAGCAATCAAACCTGATCAACGTCAGGGATTTTTTTTACATTGATGTTTTTTTGTTTTTTAAAAGCATCCTTCAGCCTGGTTTCTAAAGGACTTTAACAACAACATTTTGTACAGCTATATATGTCCATACTGGAGGGAAGAAGGATGCAGTCACCTACCATTAGCACTGCCTCCTAATAACAGCTAACTAATCCTATAACTTGGAGGAAGAGAAGAGACACTTCCCTCTTATTGGCAAAAATATCTAATTCACCACATGTGTCAATGCCTGCACTCAAGACAACATGCAGCTGTGCTCATTCTTCTACTCACAGAGAGAACATTAACTCTCTCCCAGCCAACCCTAGGAAGGCCCAGATCCTTAAACATATTTAAACTCCCCTGCACTCAATAGGATGTAGGTGCCTAAATACCTTTGAGAATCTGGGCCAAGATCCTTTCCTGAAATTTTTACACGGCAACAACCGTTATTACTACTGTCCATAAGGTTTTGTTAACTTGTCTGCAAACCCTAGCTAGGCTTGGCAGTATTGCTCTTCAGTGGTTCTGTGCTTTCAGAGATCACAGGCTGTTTCTGGGCAATTGCTCATGATGGATTTCTTGGGTGGGGTTCTGGAAGGGTCTGTTTTTCACCCTTTCCATTTTGTGTGTACATGATACCTCTGTAGGCGAGTGCAAGTTAATCTGAGTTTAGGTGTTGTTTATACTCAGAGTGGTTTCTCATTTTCATCCAGCCCAAATAGTGAGGTGCCTGTGTTTACCCAGTACCTAGTCAAGAATGAAATTTAGATGACAGCAAGCTGATTAAGGCGCTTTTTGGAGAAAATGGGGTGAAGTTAATTGGTAAGAGGAAGGATATTAAAATTAAGGTAGGGGTAGTTTGTTCTGCACCAATTTTAAAGGTACCCTACCTTTTCCTCAAGTACATAAATTGAGGGGGTACACAGAGATCCTTTTTTTCTCCAGTAGCAGAGTACCTTTATCCCTAAATTTCATTACAGTAATCCATGCTATTGTCATTTTTAGATTGGATTACTACAGTGTGTTCTACCTGGTGCATTTCTTGAAGACCCTTCAGAAGCTACAGCTGGTTCAGAGTGAGGCTGCTTATCTGTTTCATGTCATTTATCAATGAGAACATATTGCTCCAGTATTTCAACAACACTAGTTTCCTATTTGTTTGGTTCTGGGTGTAATTCAAGATACTGCTTTAGTCTATAAAGCCCTATAGGACTTCAGTCCTAACTGTCTAACAAATCTATTTTCTGTGATTTACTACAGTAATTAAAAGGTCCTACAGTGCTGAAGCTAACAAGGAGGTAGGCAAATGGATGAGATTTAAGCTTGCAGAGGCAAGTTAGTGATAGAATATTTGTGAGGTGGTGTCTCAAATCTAGAAGTTGCTTCCAATAGATGGATCCCAAATGTATTAGTTGTTGTGGTGGAGAGCAAGGGTCTCTGTTGGGGACTGTCTCTTTGTTCTTCTGTAAAAAGGTATATTTATGCATGTTTATTATATAATTTTACCATAAGCATTTGGATTTTTTTTTTAAATCATGGCCCTAGAAAATAAGTGAATTAAAGAAAGGATCTTCAAAATGAGCAACAGCTATTGTAGTACACACATACAAGACATCTAACTTGCATTCTTACTATAAGGACTAGAGTATTTTGAGGCTAGAGTGAAATTGTTCCTACCTGGCATTTCTCCAGTATGGCTGCAAGAAAGGGCTGAGTCCTATTTTCCTTAGAGTACAAACATCCTTTAGCAGCCATTGCTCATTATTGAGTCACTTTGCACACAATATATTCAGGTCTTAACAGCTCAGACCAAGATCAAAATGGAGCAGGATTTGTCTGAGCCAGGATGCTTTGGATGTTGAAAGTATCCTAGCCTACATTTCTGTCTGGTGCCAAAAACCAGTGATTACTTTAAAATATGATATCTTGTGAACAATCAGGAATTCTACCTTGGGGCTGGACTTCATTACAATAAATGAAATCATGCCCAAAGTTCTCAAATCCCCATCAAGTTCATCCAGGCCTTCCCTGCTTAAAGCCCTTTCCCAAAAACCTCAGAGTCCCTTTCTATGGTCTTGTATCCCTACTTCTCTAGTCATCTCCCTCCCTGCGTAACAACTTCTTTATGTGATCCTGCTGCTCTTTATATGACAATCATCTCCTCCTTATCCAGCTGGTTCTACTAATTAAACCATGCACCCTATGCCAGGTGTGACAGGCAGGGCTCATTGGACAGTACTGGTTGGCTCCAAGCCTGTAGCCTCGAAAGGGGTAGGCCACCCCATTATACCTACAGATCAGGTAAAATCTCATGCATGTATGTATCTGAAAGAATGCTCTTTGACACAGAGAAAGGTGTTTGAGGGTGGGAGCTAAGAAATAAGAGGCTCTGCTCTCACACAGTTTTACTGAGTGCATTTACTATTTCTGTACAATTCACAACTTTGATTACTAACCAGGGCTTCAAATCCTTACTCTAGGAGGCAGGCAACTATCATTGCTCCTTTTTTACAAATAACTAAGCAACTAAGTTACAAGTGCCTAAAAGGTTGCACAAGGTCATTTCAAGCACAGCTGGGAATAGAATACAGGAATCTAATATGATAGACTCAACTCTCACCCACACCGCTTTTCAATCTAGATATGCCAAACCTGTGTGCTTGGTTATAATCTCTATAACTAGTGTTGTCCCCACAAGACCAGCTCCCAGAGCCAGGAACAAGCCGCCTAAGAATCTGGATACTCAACATCCCCCTGCTGTCTCACAAATAGTTTTGTAATCCAGTGAGAAAGCATGTGGTATGTGACCTTTAGTGGCTTGTCCGCTTAGATTCAAAGGCCAGAAAGGAGACACCTAGAGCATATCTTTTAGAAAAACATCCACTATTAATTAATTTAAAAATTGCCAGTAACAGAGCCACAACACTTAGTAAATTGTTCTACTGGTTAATTTCCTTCACTATTAAAAATGTATGTCTTATTTTCAGTCTGAATTTGTCTAGCTTCAACTTCCAGGCACTGGATCATCTTACACCTTTCTCTGCTAGATTCAAGAGTCCATTATCAAATATTGGTTCTCCATGTAGGTATTTGTAAACTGTAATCAAGTTGCCCCTTAATCTTCTCTTAAAATAAATAGATTGAGCAACTTCAGTCTATCACTATAAGGCATGCTTTCTAATCCTTTAATTATTCTCATGGTCTTCTCTGAACTCTCTCCAATTTATAATTATCCTTCTTGAAATGTAGACACCACAACTGGACACACTATTCCAGCAGCAGTTGCACCAGTGCCAAATAGAGGTAAAATAATCTCTCTGTTCCTACACGAAGATTAACAGCCTACTTTCCCTGCAAGTTGTTTATTCAGCTCAAGTAGACAAGATCAGTGCTGTACCTCTGAAGTTCCTGGTTTCAAACTCCGCTGACTACCCAAGTAGGGAAAAAAACTGTGTGGTCATGTAAATGAGTGGCACTAAGGTTTCAGTTAGGCTCTACAAGAATCTAGTGCAGGGGTAGGCAACCTATGGCACGGGTGCCGAAGGCGGCACACGAGCTGATTTTCAGTGGCACTCACAGTGCCCGGGTCCTGGCTACCGGTCCGGGGGGCTCTGCATTTTAATTTAATTTTAAATGAAGCTTTTTAAACATTTTAAAAACCTTATTTACTTTACATACAACAATAGTTTAGTTATATATTATAGACTTATAGAAAGAGACCTTCTAAAAACGTTAAACTGTAGGACTGGCACGCGAAGCCTTAAATCAGAGTGAATAAATGAAGACTCGGCACACCACTTCTGAAAGGTTGCCGACCCCTGATCTAGTGTCTGATAACAGAGCTCAGTGTAGGATTGGGGGCTTAGATTATTAAAACTGAAAGAATTTTAAAATCCCATGTTCTTGTGTCTATTTATGGATTTTGTTTCCTTTTTTCATTTCTCAGAGCTTGGGCAATGAAAATCTTTGAAGGCAGCTTCACTTTCGTTTGTAGTTAGATTTACTTTCAGTTTCCCAATTCTGCACCATCTAGGTTGCAACTAAATTTTGGGCAAATTTGACTTGACAATTATCCTTTTAACTTTTCTCAGCAGCTCTAGCTCCTTGGATGTAGAAAAAAGGAAATGCATATGATGTGTGTGACAGCATACCCCATAAAGCTTTATGGGGGGGGAAAGGGGGCTCATAAATGTATGTATAATATAACTGGAATAGGGTTTTGCTACATAGGCCATGTAACATATCTATGTAAAGGTTATGATCTACTGGTTATGTTCATCCTAGTTGTATGCAGGCACCATTTGTGTGTTCAAAGTTATGAACATTGGCTATATAATTGCTTGATTTCTAAGTGGCCTCAGTTAGAACATTTGATCACTTCTTGGGAAAGGAATGTGCAAATTAAGTGTTCAATCAAAGAGCACTTAACAGACAAAAGAGCTTGGAAGACTCCAATCCACATAAGAAGTCTACCTGAGGACGTTCAAGGTAGCATGTGGGTAATGGCTGCTACCTGCAAGTCCTGAGTCATGCATGGGCATGTGACCTGCCCATGTGATTCCGAATCTCCATTTTGTGACTGGATTCTACAGAGGGTGAGGAGGGGGTCTCCACCCACAAGAGACAGTCTATTTAAACCCGTGGGAGACCCCTCCATTTTGTCTTCAGCTGGCTAAAGAAGAAGCCTCTCCACCCCCCCAGGATACTTGAAGGAAACTGAAACAAAGGACAGTAACTACAGGGGGTGTGAGTGATTGCTGGACCCAGGCTAAAAGAAGATTAGCCTGTAAAAGGGAACATTTTGGAACTGGTGAGGATCTTATCTATATTTAGTGCAATTAGACATAGATTTGCGCATTTTATTTTATTTTGCTGGGTAACTTACTTTGTTCTGTCTGTTACTACTTGGAATCACTTAAATCCTACTTTCTGTATTTAATAAAATCACTTTCTACTTATTAATTAACTCAGAGTATGTATTAATACCTGGGGGAGCAAACAGCTGTGCATATCTCTCTATCAGTGTTATAGAGGGCGAACAATTTATGAGTTTACCCTGTATAAGCTTTATACAGGGTAAAACGGATTTATTTGGGTTTAGACCCCATTGGGAATTGGGCATCTGAGTGCTAAGGGCAAGCACACTTCTGTGAGCTGTTTTCAGGTAAACCTGCAGCTTTGGGGCAGGTAATTCAGATCCTGAGTCTGTGCTGGAGCAGACGGGTGTGTCTGGCTTCACCAAGACAGGGAGCTGAAGGCACTGAGCTGGCAGGGAGAACAGGAACAGAGGTAGCATCAGTTGGCAGCTCCCAAGGGGGTTTCTGTGATCCAACCCCTCACAATGTGAGCAGCAATAACACCAAAAATAGTCTCAATATTTTCTGCCATGGTGTTGAAAATATTTTGTCAAACCATTTTCAAATCAGTTCAGCAGGACCCATTGCTAACAACTGTTGTCAGAAACTTGTCCTTTTGCTTGTGTAGACGAAACCTTAGTTTTACTTTGTGTATCACAACAAATAATCCCGCTCCCTCCTTGGTGTTAATACCCTTTAGCTATTTGTGTATTTTTAGCATATCTTCTGTTCGTTTAATCATCTCTTGGGGAAGTTATACTTGTGTAACTTCCCTCCATAAATCAGTTCCTTCACCCCCATCACCATTTTTGTTGCTCTTCCCTGAACTTCCTCCCGTTTGTCAATATTTTTCTGGTAAGGTGGGTTGAGATCCTCAAAGGCATTTAGCTCCCAGCTACCACTGAAATCAATTGGAGTGTGGCACCTACATATCTTTGAGTATCTTGGCCATGGTGGCTAAAGTTGAATGTAATATTCCAGGTGCAGTTGCATCATGACTTTATTGCTCAGTGACTTGATAGCTTTTGATACACAAGTCAAAAATCAATGGCCTTGTTGGAAGCCATATCACTCCATGGCTTATGGCTACTGAATGCAGGAGGCACTGGGTGAAGGTGGTGCTTGGAAGATTACAGATCCTAAAGTCATTGGTACTGGTCTACTGTAATAATTCTTTTTCATGGCAAATCATGAAACATTGGAACTTAAAACATGGGTGTCACTTTTTATTTATATATATATATATATTTTAGTATTGAATGTTAACTACTGTTTATGTAAAACTTCTCATGAATCACAAACTTCAGGAAATGTTGATATTTATACTTTGGTTGCGATTTCCTCTCCCAATAAAGTCTGAAAGGATGTTCAAGTCTCCTGCTGATGCCATAAGCATTTCCTGTTCCATACTGAAGAAGTGCAACAACTAACCAGTGATGTTAGAGACACTGTCAACTTAAACCTGGCTGCAGTCTTAAATGTTGTTAAAACAAGATCTTTACATAACCTAAAACCAATAGAAATGTGTCCATGAAACTTTGGAACCAAGTCCAACATCAGTGGAAACAAGTGTCAAGAGTTCTTCCTGCAACAGTGCTGAAAATATTTTCATCACATCCATACTAGTGAATAAACTGTTTTCAGTGCTAGTTCATAGAATATCAGGGTTGGAAGGAACCTCGGGTGGTCATCTAGTCCCACCCCCTGCTCAAAGCAGGGCCAATCCCCAGACAGCTTTTTGCCCCAGATCCCTAAATGGCCCCCTCAAGGATTGAACTCATAACCCTGAGTTTAGTAGGCCAATGCTCAAACCACTGAGCTATCCCTCCTCCCTCCATTGGTGCTATTGCTGAAAATGGGTCACTTAAGTCATGTAGAGAGGGTTTAGAAGTAGTAGGATGAAATCAAGACATGGAAAATTTTAACTGACTATAAAAAAAAAAAAAAGTCTTGACAGTACAGGGCTGAGAATTAGTCTCCCAAAGGAAGTGGTGGAAATGCCATCATCTGGGACATTTAAAACCAGATTTGACAAAAGATTTAAAAATGTAGGGGAAACTCCTTCATAGACAAGGAGATAAAGTGCAAGTGCATGATCTAATATATATCTTTTCCATTTGTATAGCTTTCATTTGATTGAGGAACTCTAGTAGTCTTGGCATGAGTTTTGTCATGGATTAGAAGTGATTATGAGGCCGAAAACAGAGTAGGAATAAATGGTCAATTTTCATTATGGCAAAAGGTTAACAATTGGGTGTCCTCAGGTTCCATTCTAGGGGCACTTTTATTTAATATTATAGAGTGACAGTAGCCATTCCATACCTAAAGTTGAAAGTTGGGCTTTTAATGAGCCAGCTTCAATACTCCTCTTACTTCCCCTAAATAAGAAATTGATCTTCCTGATATGTTAACTACTGCATCTCATCCCAGTGTAGTTTTTTTCTGGGAACTTTGGTAAAGATCAGACAGAGAGAGTTTTAAAGTTATGGTATTTTGAAAATGTAGCTGTAATGCATTTTTTTTCAAAATTATTCTAATTTGTTTTATTTTTTAATTCCTCAGCTCTCCAAAATGGCTTGAAATAGAAACACCCAAATTGTTTTGTTTTGCTAGCCTTCCTGAGGAGAAATGCCTTTGAATATTTTGGAGCAGGTTATTGTGAAATGGGAGTAGATAAGATCTAAAAAGTTTGTAGATGTATAAAGAGCAATGTAGATAGTTAAAATATTTATAAGTTACAAATACAAAAACTACATTGAAAACATTAAGTTTGCAAAGTCAAGCATTCAGGAATTAGGAAATGCCAGAATTAAGGTTGCCTGTGCAGGAAAATTAAAAAGAGATGCTGAGTTGAAAGAAGATCAAAGCATTGCCATTCACATACAAGGACGAGATTATGTGACAGTTGAAGTCTGGCACCATAAAACATGTTACAGAGACTACACAAGATTTTTGACAAAGTCAGCAGATAAGGATAAGCCTATTTGCACTGAGCAGATGTACAGGAAACCCTACAAGATTTTCTGAGCCACTATCATCCAACAGAGGCTCGTTGTAGACCAGGACGTTTTGCGGATAACAAGATTGATCCAGATTTTCATTGAGCTTGTAAAAAAATCATAAGGTTCTTGAGGATCATGCTGCCTGGTATGGCTCATGACTGTGAGTGCCTACCTCAGAGCAGACTGCCAAAAACAGGACAGATGCCTCAAACTAGTGGTATGTTCTATCACAGCTGCTGGCTTCTAATTTTCCCCGGGGGTGCTCAACCGCCGCGCAGCACCAGGCCCCACCCCCAATCCACCCCTTCCCCCAAACCTCCACCTCTTCCTGCCCCTGCTCCACCCCCGTCCCCACCCCACTCCACCCCTTCCCCCAATGCCCCCTCCCCTGAGCATGCCCCGTCCCCACTCCACCCTCTCCCTCCCAGCACCTCCTGCACTGTTGGAGTTGGAGCCTCTTGAGAGTGGGGGAGGAGTTGATCGGCAGGGGCTGCAGGTGGGCGGGAGTGGGGGCCAGGAGGGGAGCTTGTCTGTCTGCTAATTTTTTCTCCCATGGGTGCTCCAGCCCTGGAGCACCCATGGAATCGGCGCCTATGTTTTATAATTAGATTTCACTAACCCAGTAATAAATGTGAACTCCTGGGTCACTAACCAGTCTTACCACAAAAAAACAACAAGGAGTCCTTGTGGCAGCTTAGAGACTAACAAATTTATTTGGGCATAAGCTTTCGTGGGGTAAAACCCACTTCATCAGATGCATGGAGTGGAAAATACAGTAGAGAGATATAAATACACAGCATATGAAAAGATGGGAGTTGCCTTACCATCTAATGAAGTGGGTTTTAGCCCACAAAAGCTTATGCCCAAATAAATGTGTTGGTCTCTAAGCTGCCACAAGGACTCCTCATTGTTTTTGCTGATACAGACTAACACAGCTACTACTCTGAAACCAGTCTTACCATGGAGTCATAGTCAGTTCCCTTAAGGCTTAGGCTCTCCAGTCTATCTTGCCACTCAGCTAAGTTGGGTTTAGGCTTTGTCTACACTGGAAAGTTTCTGCGCAGTAAAGCAGCTTTCTGCGTTGTAACTCCCGAGGTGTACACACTGCCAAGCCACTTAGTGTGCAGAAACTGACACTTAAAAAAAAAAAAAAAAAAAAGCCACCCCGACGAGAGGCGTAGAGCTTTCTGCACCGGGGGGTACAGCGCCGCGGTGCCAGTGTAGACACTGTGGTCGATTACAGCACTGTGATTGGCCTCCAGGAGGTGTCCCACAATGCCTGTTCTCGACTCTCTGGTCATCGGTTTGAACTCTACTACCCTGCCCTCAGGTGACCAACCGTGAGCCCCAGCCCTTAAATTCCTTTGGAATTTTGAAAGTCCCCTTCCTTGCTTGGTGCCGCATGCAGTGGTCTCAGCACATCTTTCCAGGTGACCATGGCTGCTCCACGCACCAGGCGATCCCCCGCTTGGAGACATGCTGAGCTGCTGGACCTCATCAGCATTTGGGGAGAGGAGGCTGTCCAGTCCCAGCTGCGCTCCAGTCATAGGAATTATGATACCTACGGACAGATTTCATGATGCATGATAGAAAGGGGCCATGACCGGGACACATTGCAGTGCAGAGTCAAAGTGAAGGAGCTGCGGAACGCCTACCGCAAGGTGCGGGAGGCAAACCACTGCTCCAGTGCTGCGCGCATGAGCTGCTGGTTCTACAAAGAGCTGGACGCAATACTTGACAGTGACCCCACCTCCACTGCGAAGGCCACTGTGGATACTTCAGTGGCTCACGTGCCAATAGAGAGTGGACCAAGCCAGAAGGAAGAAATCTTGGCAAGGATGTGGAGGGGAAGGGAGACCCAGAGGCAGAGAATGACTCGGAGGTTAAAGATGCATGCAGCCAGGAGCTCTTCTCTACCCTGGAGGAGGCTAGCCAGTAACAGCTGTAGAAGCGCAAACAGGAGAGGAGGCCCCTCATAAGTGACTTTGATTTTGGGAATTGCTGAAGCGAGTTGTTGGGCGCAGGAGGGTTGCAGAAAGCAGGCTTGTGTCTGTATGATGCACATACCACCACATACCTAGTCTGAGCAGCAGAACAGGGTGTAGATTGACTCCCTCACTTCATGGGAATCTGCCTCAGATCTCCACGAAACTCTCGAAGAAACTGGGCAATCCACGGCTGCAGGTTCTTTGGCAGAGCTGCTCTGTTTCTTGCCCCATTAAGGGTAACTTTCCCGTGTCACACTGCCATCACGGGGGGCGGGAGAGGGGTCCATTGCTGCACACAGGTGAGCCGCATAAGGGCCAGGGCAGAAGCTGCAGTCTTGGAGAAGACCCCCCTTGATTCCCTGCTCACCCACAGCAACAAGATATCTTCCATAATGAACACAGCCTGTGGAAAATGTGGGGACAGTAATGGTTATACGGCCACCCACTACAGTGCTGGCTCTCCCCAAGAGCCACGTGCCCAGTGTACAGTATGGTCCTGGAAAACTGATTTCCCATGCCCCTGTGATTACTCACCATTTTGGGGATCTTGTGGCTCATGTGTGCTTGCCTGGGGTCAGGCAGTTAGTGATAGGTATGTGAATAGGGGCTGTGTTTTAGACCACTGATTCAGTGGTCTCTGTGTTGCAAACAATATTGCCTCTGTAAAATGTTGCATTTTGGCTTCACAGATGTGACCTTGGAAGCCCAGCCTCCCTCTTTGTTATCGCCAACTGAACGGCTGCACAGAATTGAAAAGCGGCCACAAAGAAATAAAGAGGACTTTCTGCATGATGTCATGATGCACTCTGCGGCCGAAAAACAAGAATTGAAGGAGTGGTGGGACAGCGAGAAGAGACACCCAAAGGAAAATATGGTGCACCAGAATGAAACCACGGAGCAGCTCTTAAACATTATGGAGCACTGTAGCAGTGTGGGACTCACCCCGCGGCGCCTCCTGCTGGTCGTCTCTGGGAATTAGCTCATCCAGCCTCCGGAGCACCCTCTGCAGGCCGGTGTCCTGCTGCCGTTTGGCCCCCATGCCGCTCCCGGACCCAGTGCCCCGTTATCTGGGGTGCTCCCCCTTGGCATTAACCCCTTTCTCTCAGGGTCTCCCCTCTCCAGAGAGCTCCCACCCACTATCCCCACCTCGCCTCAGTGTAAGGTTACTGCCAGTCATCGTCTAGCCCCCGTACCCTGGGGCAGATTGCAGTATCAGCCTACTCATCACCGGCAAGGTTGGGTTTGGACCTGCTGCCTTTGCCTACCCTGGGCTGCCCTCTGCAACCCCCAGTACCCGTTGGCCTTCTGCTAGGCCGCAGACTGTGGCTTTCCAGGCTGGAGCTCCCCAGCTCCTCTGCCTTTCCCCCGCCCTGTTCCACTCAGGTACTCTGCTCAGGTCCCTGCAGCCGGGTCCCTCCCTCTCAGAAGCTAGAGGGAGTCTGCTGAGCTCCCTTTGCTCCCAGCTTCTTATATAGGGCCAGCTGAGGCCTGATTGGGGCATGGCCCAGCTGCGGCTGCTTCCCCAATCAGCCTATTAGCTGCTTTCCCCTGCAACAGCCCTCTCCCAGGGCTGTTTTAAGGCCTTCAGGGCCAGAGCGGGGTTACTGCCCCGCTACAAGCACCAATCGGACACACTCTAGGCGCTACTAGCACTGCAAACTGAGCAGCTCCGCGCCCGCCCTCCCCTGTAGCGCTGTCGTAAAACTCTTTCCTATGCACTCTCCAGACACTGCCAACACACTCTTATCAAACTCCTGGCTCCAGTCTGTACCCGCAGCATTCCACTCCTCCCCCATCACAGTCCAGCACTGCGGATTCCCAGTACCCACTGCACTCAACACCCATCCCTCTGCAATTTAGCCCTGCTGAAATACAGTACCCATTGCAATGTACTCCAAAGGAGAAGGTTGGATATGATACCTGGACATACACAAATCTTTAACTGTCCCTCGACCCCACCTCCTCCTGGGACCTTTCCTTCCCCCTCAGTGCTGATGTGTTTTTTTGTTTGTCTCTCTCCTCCAGTTGTTGTTTTGTAATAAAATAATTGTTTTGGTTTGAAATAAATCTTTATTCCATTAATTGAAAGCAAATAGAGCCCTGCAACGCAACAGGCAATTTTCTTAAACAATCACCTCCTAGCGTTACAAGCACTGCACTCCCGAGCATAGCAATAAATATTAGTACCTTTCAGCTTCAAATTGTTGCCTCAATGCATCCCTTATCCTTAGGGCCCCATGCTGCACTCCTGTAATAGCCCTGGTCTCTGGCTGTTCAAATTCAGCCTCCAGGCGCTCAGCCTCAGCGATCCAGCCCGGAGTGAAGCTTTCACCCTTCCCTTCACAAATATTATGGAGCATACAGCACATGGCTATAAACTAAGGAATATTGTCATCGGCCAGATCCAGCTTCCCATATAGGCAGCACCAGCGTGCTTTTAAATGGCCAAGTGCACACCCCACAGTCATTCTGCACTTGCTCAGCCTGTTTTTGAACTGCTCCTTGCTGCTGTCAAGGTGCCCCATGTGTGGCTTCATAAGCCATGGCATTAAGGGGTAGGCAGGGTCTCCCAGGATCACAATGGGCATTTCGACTTCCTCTATGGTGATCTTCTGATCCGGGAAGAAAGTCCCTGCTTGCAGCTTCCTGAACAGGCCAGTGTTCTGAAAGATGTGTGTGTCAGGCACTTTTCCAGACCAGCCTGCGTTAATGTCTGTGAAACGCCCACGGTGATCCACAAGCGCCTGGAGAACCATTAAGAAATACCCTTCCAATTAATGTACTCAGTGGCTAGGTGGTCTGGTGCCAGAATTGGAACATGCGTGCCATCTATTGCCCCTCCACAGTTAGGGAAGCCCATTTGTGCAAAGCCATCCACAATGTCATGCACGTTGCCCAGAGTCATGGTCTTTCGGAGCAGGATGCGATTAATGGCCCTGCACACTTCCGTCAGCATGAGTCCAACGGTTGACTTTCCCACTCCAAACTGGTTAGCAACCGATCAGTAGCAGTCTGGAGTAGCCAGCTTCCACAGTGCCATCGCCACGCACTTCTCCAACAGCAGGGCAGCTTTCATTCTCGTGTCCTTGTGCCGCAGGGCTGGGGCAAGCTCATCACACAGTCCCATGAATGTGGCTTTCCTCATCCAAAAGTTCTGCAGCCACTGCTCGTCATCCCAGACATGCATCACTATGTGATCCCGCCACTCAGTGCTTGTTTCCCAAGCCCAAAAGCGGCATTCCACTGTGGTCAGCACCTCCGTGAATGCCACAAGCAATCTCGTTTTGTAGCTACTACACGTGGCGAGATCAATATCGAACTGCTCCTGCCTTTGTAGTTTAAGGAATAACTCCACTGCCACTCATGATGTGTTAGTGAGAGCGAGCAGCATATTGGTCAACAGTGTGGGATCCATTGGTGCAGAACGAAGAGGCAGAGCAGAGTGCGTAGTACACAAACCGTTGAAAGATGGTGCCAAATGCGGACAGAAGCACAGGGATTGCTGGGATGTGAAACAATGTATCACCGGTCATTGGGACAGGACCCAGGATGCCCCGCAACCCCCTCTGCCTTCCACAACTCTTAGTGGCAGAAGAGGAAGAGATGCTCTGTGGGATAGCTGCCCAGAGTACACCGCTCCAAATACAGCTGCAAGTGCCGCAAGTGTGAACACGCTATTGTGCAGGCAGCTGACAGTGTGAACACAACAGCGGTTTCCCTTCAGGGCTCTCTGAGCGGCGCTGTAACTGCCGTGCTGTAACTCTGCCAGTTTAGACATACCCTTAGTGATAAGTGGTCACTTACACCAAAAATCACAAAATAGTCAAATTGCTCCCAGTCCCAAGAGACCAGTCACTTACCCCAGATCAATTTGTATCTTAAATCTTACACCAAAGACACTGCCTGTAGTCAATTCTGTAATTAACTAAAGGTTTATTAACTAGGAAAAAGAAATAGAGTTATTTACAGGTGTGACAAAGCTCCGACCTTGTCTTAGTGGGTCCCGCACTTCCAAGTGGATTATGCTGGCCACAGAGGCTCACTGTTACCCTCCATGTAGCCCTTCTCTCTCTAGAGGCAAGGGCACAGCCTACTGAGCCATTTTCATCATAAGCCAGCAAGGGAGGTGGGAAGAAGCAACCCTCCCTCACACAGTCTCTGTTGTTTCACAGTCTCTGTGATTAATCGGGGAGGGCCCGCCCTCTACTCCAGGCTCCAGCCCAGGGACCCTAATAGTAGCAGCTCTTGGTAGCTGACTTTTTGAAACAGGACGAGTACAATTTCCTGGGCCACTTCCCCACAGCAGCCCCCCCCTTTCCTCAACATCTAGTTCACCCCTACCTCAGGGCCTCCTTCCTTGTGCCTGATAGGGTTTGTACTGCCCAGTTTCTCCAGCAGTGTGGTTTCCTCCTACTGCTCCTGACACACGCCTCTAACTGACTAACTGGGAGGCTTTAAACTATTTCCAGCCAGCCCTTGATTGGCTTCAGGTGTCCCAATCAACCTAGCTGTCTCAACTGCTTTCTAGAAGGATC
Source organism: Platysternon megacephalum (assembly GCA_003942145.1). Classification (NCBI taxonomy): domain Eukaryota; kingdom Metazoa; phylum Chordata; order Testudines; family Platysternidae; genus Platysternon; species Platysternon megacephalum. Next base: position 272,356 of record QXTE01000206.1, on the reverse strand, counting down.
TTAATTGGCCCCAAGTGTCTTGATTAACCTGGAGCAACTGCCATTTGGTTACCATGGTAACAGGGATTTGTTTAGCCTGGGGCTAACATACCTGATTCTCACTACTTTCCTATAGTCATCTATCCTTGCCCTGTCACACAGGTTAAAGCAAGCGAGCATAAAAACACAAATGAGTTACCATCTATGGTTCCTAAAGATGACAGAGATATAGTAATCTGTCAATTCAAAATGTCTTTCAGGGTGGACCCAGGGATAACCCCTGGGGATCTCTGCCTTAGTTTAATGTCTCTAGCACCATGAGAGTTCAAACAGCTAAAGGATGACACATTTTCTTGTGGCCCCCTTTTTATCTTTTACATTTAGCCTTTCAGTTCAGGAGATTAGCTCCTTTGCACATAGAATTGCCAAGGTGTGATAGGGCCATTCCCTAATCCTTTGTATCTTGATGTTCCTTAATGGCCCATTTAATCTTGATAACCCTTCTTAATGGGGGATGGGACAATTCCAGAGCCTGAGTTCACAAGTTCAGAGCGAACATTTTCAAAGTTATAAAGCAAAACTTACATATTTCCTTATAGCGTGGAGTACACACATTACAAGTGAGATTAATGCATGCAGCAGTTTACAAGCATTTCATAGAGTCTGAACAATATGTACATTCTTATAAGACTAATACCTATTATGAATAAAACTAAAATACTGGTGAGCTGGTTTGGTTCCATGTATACATTTGTCAGTTATTAGCTAACGCCTATGGCCTTGGACAGAGCTGGCACTTGGTTTACCAGCATCACACACTCTGTATAGGCAGACATTTTCATAATCATTTGGGCACACTTATGGTAGAGACAAATGGAAATTTACACATCACAGCATTTTTCCAAGACTCATGCCTTACAGCTACAATCAATGTTACTGTAGAGAAGCCTGTTTTTAGAAATCCTGAATATTTTTGTATTACAGAGGTAACAGACTGAAATATCATCTGAAACATGATTTCCCTCAGTTCACCTTTCATACACCACACTGCAAGAATGTTAGTGAGATGGTGTACACTGACACACTGTCAACAATAGACTTCCTTATCAATCAGAGGCATGAACAGATATAGAAACAACTCTGAGTGAAGAGGAGTGAATTCATTCTCAACCACAAGCTGATCTACCATCCCATAGATCACCAACAGTAAGTACACCAGCTCCTGATGTGCAGTCATGGACGATTCTGTAGAATACCACACTGATCATCAAGAGCTCATTGGATGACAATCCTGGAATGAGTTGCCCCTGGCCACCATCAATTAATTTAACTGTTGATGCTGCAAAATCTGTTGTTCCAGTTGAACTTTACAATTTGATGGCCTGAATTACTGGAGCATCAACATTGGCTGGCTATGTTGATCTTCCAGATGACGTGGACCTTAAATTCATATTACTTTGCCAAGACATTGTTTACTTTGCATCTAGGGGTCGAAAACAGATGCGTAAATCCCCTTTCCTTGGATTGATATCTAGTCATTTGACAGGATCATCTCAAGTGGTCTCCAAACTAAACAAACTGGGACACTGTGCATCTTGTAATACAGTAATTAGCCATGACACAAGCCTTGCTCAGCTACATCTTATTAAAGGTTCTGATGAGGTGCCACTGGGCTTTGCAAAGAAGCCTCCAACAGCTCTAGTATGGGACAACATTGCTTTTGGAGAAGAAACCCTGTAAAGGCAAGGCACCACCCACCATACAAATGGAATAGTGCCGCAGAGACACATCACTGAATCAATCCCAACATCAGGCAGAATGCCACTTCCAAAAGCAGTGTGTTCTCTCTTAAAGCACTTCCTGGTTTTGTGATAGAGCAGTACTGTCAGAACAAGAGGCAAGGTCCTACAGAATCTGAGTCATGATGCACATGTCCTATTAGAGGCTTACAAGTACAGAACACAACTGGAATCAGCACTGAGAACAGAACTGGCATACATTTTTCTCAAGGCTCTCTATGGTGACTCATGTACATTTCCTAGCTGGACAGGTTTTCATACAGCTCTTCAATGTGATTGTACTCTGGAGAAGTCAGCTATCCATTATTTTCTAATCATTGGGGCACCCCAAGAGAGATGTCTACTGTCTACACTATTCTGAAACGAAGTATTGATACAGATGATCAGCTTGAAATTAAGCATGTCATCTTGGTGATCATAAAATATGAAGTCTTTGTGCAGAGGAAGAGCAAAGAGAACACAACATTTGCCTTCTGGAGCTCTTACATTGCCATGGTGCAAATCTTTCCCCTTTTTGTGAGAGTAACCCATGAGTCTAACTGGGAATTGCACCTTTCAGCTATCCGCTTCATGATGCCCTGGTTCTTCTCTTACAATCAGGTGAACTATGCCAAGTATCTTCCTTCATGCTGGCTGGAAGCGATGAAACTGCCCATCACTCCCCACCTCCCAGAATGTTACACAGAACTCAGCGCTCAAGGACAGTGGGCAGTCCAATGTCAAAATGGATGTGGATTCTCTTCAATTGTATGTGACAAGGCAATTAAATAAACTTGCAATAAAAGATTCAAAAACAAAAGGTGGCTTGATTGGATTGACACAAAATCACTCACCGGTTTATCACTGGATTTTGTCACAACCTGAGAGAGCTGCTCTAACAAGACAGTATGAAGTGTGGCAGGCATGACTCCAAGAAAACACAAGAATCTTGATAGAACTAGAATTCAGAATGATGAGACAGCCATAATGACTATTTTATGCACTACTGAATGCATGATCAATCCTTTTGATGTGCCTCAAGATGGACAAGTGTGTTTAAATTCAGGTGTTGTTTCCACCAGTGAGATTACAAATGACTTGCTTGCTGCTCAAGAGAATGGTGAAATTGCACTAATAGACTTCTTGAACCAGGGACTGCTTTCTGCTACTCAGGACATTTTTTCTCCTATCAAAAGCCAGAAACTGAAAACATTCGTGATCAAGTCAAACCCAAAAGAAAAGCAAAAGTAGCTGGCAAAGATGTGATTCTTTATAACGACAACAAACTCTTGGCAAGACTTCTTGTATTAGGTCAAAGTAGGTAAATTGATCTCAGGGAAAACTTGTCCTACCGTTTGGGAGCAGTTTCCTACCTTCTTGCTAGCGCTGACGGTATTCTGATAAAAGCCGACAAATCAGGTCTGCTCTATCTTCTTTGACCTAAAGGTGGAGAATGGCTTATTGACCATGTTCCAGAGAATGGTGCAATAATCTTTGATGGAATGGCTGTCATCCAAGCACTACATGATGTTCCTTCAACATTTGTTGAGTTTGCAGATGCCATTTTAGTGATTAAGCATGCAAGATAGTACAAATGTACTCGTTTGGATTTTGTCACAGATCAGTATCCTGATGTGAGCATCAAAAAATGTGGAATAGTCATGCCGAGCAGCTGGTGGCTGCCAAACTGTACAAATTTATGGAAAGGACTAGAAAATATGCAGTCAGTGGAACAAGTTTCTTTCTGATGGCAACAATCAGGAAGCACTTCAACAATGTGTGTGCACCCTGTGGAGGGATGAAGATTTGCAAGCTGTAGGCAAGGACATCACTCTCTACATAGCCCCTGGAGAGGAGTCTCACTGTGTGGCTGTGCAGAAGGGTTCAGTGACAGTCACAGCTGTTGATTAATTAAGTTGTGACCATGAAGAACGTGACACACGTCGATTTCTTCATGTGAAACATGCTGCCAAGGATTAACACAATATGATCATTAGGAGCCCAGCTGCAGATGTTGCACTCATAGGCATCAATCTTAAGTCACAACTGCTAGTCAACTTGCATTTCTTCACTTGTGTTGGGAATCAAAGTCACTTTATTAATTGGAGAAAGTCACTTCAACTGTAGGCCCAAAGGTCTGTACCTCCCTTATTGGCTCCATACATTCACAAGATGTGATTCTACAAGTGTCTGCTATAGGAAGGGAAAGAAAAAGGCATTTACTATGGCCTCTGAGAGCGAATAGTTCCTTGATGCTTTCACAGACTTTGGGAAAGACTTCATACTTCAAGACTCAACATTCCTTGTGCTTGAGAAATTTGTGTGTCATCTGTATGGCCAAGCTTCATCACAGGATGTCAATGATGCCCAATGGAAGGTGTTCTGCCTAGCATAATCTTCACTGCCTTAACAGAGCATTACACCAACATGTGATGCTCTGCACAAACACAGCAAGTGGGCAAATTACCAGGCTGCTATAATGAGACACTTTCTTGTTGACAGGATGAATGCTTCTTTCCCTTGTTGACAGGATGAATGCTTCTTTCCCTGTTGGCCAGGGATGGCATTTAGAAAACAAGGAGCACAAGATAGTATGTTGCAGGCAATGCATTGCAAGCATGTGAAATGTCAAACAGGGAGGTAGGCTTACTGCTGGGCTTTCCTGCACAGGCTTGTGTAAGTGTCAGAAGTGCGAGAACACTGGCAAAAAAAGCTGCTGAACCTGCCATTCACGATGATGATACGTCCGCTGAGAAAGCTGCTGTGATTGTCAGAATGGGAAATAAAAATGTATTTTACCTTGGGACTAAGCACTACAGGGCCAACAGCAATCCCTGTAAGTCAAAAACAACACCGGATTTGAATAAGAAAATAAAATTAATACCAAACCAAACAAGTTGTCACTTATAAATATTTGAGAAAAATGTCGTATACTAGGGGATTCCTGTCAAAAGGTTTGTGGTTGTGTGTGTGTGTGTGTTAGTGCTGAGAAATATATGCTTGTTGTCAAGGAAAATAGTATTATTTTATGTATTTTCATAGAAAAATGCATCAGATGTATTTCATTTATTACAGGAACTCCTCACTTAACGTTGTAGTTATGTTCCTGAAAAATGCGACTTTAAGCGAAACGATGTTAAGCAAATCCAATTTCCCCATAACAATTAATGTAAATGGGGGGG